>CM037018.1:13070548-13165649 GCA_020875875.1 Dioscorea alata
GACGCGCTTCGAGGATGTTGGCCGATCATCTCTCCTTGACGCCAACGGAACGGGAGCGGGAATATCACCTCCGTGTGTAGTTGTATCACAACCCGACGGCTGGCCCCAACAAATATTTCTTCATCCTGGTTCGCGGCGACCAATTCGGTAAACTGACAATTGTAAACAACAATACTGTTAAACACTAAATACTATGTTTGTAACAAAAACACGTAAGGTAAATACCCAATATAGTTAAACGTTAAATCATATGTTTAAACACTAATATATTTTGTTAAACGACAAATACGGTACTTAAATCGATTTATTACCTCTTTTCCTTCAAAAGATGAAAATAAGGTTCTTGTGGACACTTGCTTCCGGTAGCTGTTCTCACCGTAGCACAGGATCCTTGGGGTCTTGCCAAAACGAATCTTCTTCTTGCCGATGCCGGTGAGCTCATAGAAACCAAGTCGTTAGCGCAACCGAGCAACTTTGACGTACCCCGTGTTGGTCTTGTTCCCGGCGCACCTCGCTTGCACTCGAGCGGCCGCTTGTGGAACGTCCTCCATCATCCACTTGTGGGTCGCTTGCGCCCATGCATATCGTCCCATGCCCGCTAGGTCGTCGACGTAGTCAACGATCCAGATTGGAACAGAGCAGGAGTGTTCGGAAGAGGATAGTACCCATGAGGTACACCATGAGGAGTTTTACAAAATTCTCCTCTTCCCCCCTCTGCCGAACTAGCTGCTCAAGTGTTTTTTTGATGGAGTCTTTATTTCTCTCGTACGATTTTGATAGAAACCTCGCTTCGAATGCCGAGCGTGGTTGCTTCTTTTGGAACACTGACGGCGTCTCCAACACACCGTAGCCCCAGGATGAGAGCCACATCTTGAGGCCCGAAAACTGACCAAGCTGGCCCCGATCCTGAATTTGTTGCTGCGGTCATCAAACCTCTGTAGCAGAGAATCAAGAAGGGTGAAGAGCGATGACCAAAACCCTAGTTGCTGCCGTTAACTAGGTTGACCGCCATGACCAAAACCCTACAAGAAGACAATACATCTGTTTAGACTCGATAGTTAAACAGAAACCAAAATAGTCAAACAGTGAACTCAATATTAAACAGAGACATGCATTGTTAAACAGAGACAACATTATAAAACACGAAAATCAGATTTATCACACAGAAAACTCAACCATCAGATTCATCAACGGCCTCCTTACCTTGGTGTGAAAACTGATGAAATTCCGAAGACTTGAGCGAGAGTTCTCCTTCCAGACAATGGTGAAGAGGCGATGATAGCGTGATGCCCAGCCAATGACAACTTCGGAAATGGAAAACGTGAAGAGGCGATAGTAGCAAGATGCCCAGCCAATGACAACTTCGGAAACGGAAAGGTGAAGAGACTGATGATCGCAGTTAACCGGCGGCGGAAATGGTGTTCTTTCGGTAATAAACAAGAAAAATAAACCGCTTCCTCTATAAGCGGTAACATCATTCCACGTAAGGGCATTACCGTCAAACCAAGTCGCTGATTTCACAACTTCCCACGTAAGGGCAATTTCGTCCAATAAATTCAAATTTAACTCCGTCAAACTCCGTTAGAGCCCTAGGGGGTTTGAAATTCATTCTATATAAAAGGAGGGATTTTTTAGGGATATCAAAATTCGTGGGGTTTTTTTGTGAATATTGCAAACTTTGGGGGTTTCTTTGGTAATTACCTGTAATTTTTATTATATTTTGTAATTTTAAATTTAATTATTAACCCAACAAAAAAAGTATTTATCAATTTTTCATACATTTCTACCATGTTATTTAGTGATTTTCATTATGGAATTTATCATTTAACAATTAATTTTATTATAAATTAGTTATTAAATAAGTTATTAAAAAAATTATTAAATTTATTATTAGATTTTATAATTTTTATACTTAACAAAAGTATGAATGAATAGTTTGACAATATTTTTTTTCTTTATTTGGTTACATATAAGTCACAAGTTAATAAGGGATTTGGTTTTACGCTCAATTTTGGGCGTAAAACCAAATCCCTAATTGGATGCAACCTGAATTACATGGGATTTTAGAAACCTATGAATGAAACACTGGATTTCTAAAAACTCAGTAACTCAAGTTACATGTAATTCAAAATCCCTCCAAACAAGCACTACCTTCGTAAATTTCAAAAATCATACTTAAGCTTAACATCGGATTAGATTTTCCATAATTCACACATAGTGTTAAACAAGTCTTGTTATCAACCACATAAAGACTACCCAATAGCATACATCATATATACCCATTATTCCTCATTAACTTCATTATTTATAACCATACACTGATTTGTTGAGATGACAATATAATTCATCAAAACATACATGATCGATCTCCTTTATATCAAATAAGCGCATCATAGTCATTATAATATTCAACAATTCACATTCATTCAAAAGATTTATATTCCAACAGGTTCAAACTTTACCATCACATCTCAAGGTCACAACAAGATTCCCTAAAGAATTTAATGTAAAATGCCCAAAACTATTCTCATCATAATTGTAGGCTATAGCGGCCAAATCAATACCCTTTTAAACCAATCAAAATATCGATTTGAAATACGATAAAGCCAGGAAAATAATTTGATCAAGCTATTAAAACATTTATATATATTCTATTAGAATCATGCATACAACTTAACCCACTCACTACTTAGGCGAGAAAAGACCCCGTAGAAAGCTACTCCTCTGCAGGCTCCTTGCCTCGAGCCGAGCTTCATCACCTAACCAAACATAAACACACACACACATCCAAAGCCAAGCAAGAAAGTAAGCAAAAGAAAGAAATAAACAAACCTAGGGCAAAATGCAATGCAACCCTAATCGAGGCCTAGGGTTGGCTCAAAACTGGGTTCAAGGGTTTCCAAAGAGTTCCTAAGGGTTCTTGGCTTCAATCTAAAACAAGGAAGCAAGGGAACAAGCAACTCCAAAGCACGGGAGTGCTCTAGGCCATGCACTTCACATGCAGGTTGGTTGATTTTTCAGTGAATTGTTCACAGATTGTAGTAAATTGTTGTTCATTGTACTGTTCACATATACACCAACGCCAACTTGGCTCTAGCACTCTCACTTAGTAAGCCCTACTAAGGCAAATGCAAGAAAACTCGACCAAGTTTCGAGTTAATACACAAGAAATGACTGAAATACGACACTAGATCTGATACCATTGCATGTAGAAAATCTGAAATTTTGCAATAAGCTAGTTAAGATTAAGATCTACAAATTCTATATTTTTATCTCTTCCAATTTTGACCTCTAATTCTCACTAATTAAAGAGGGGTCTTTGTTATGCTAACGGCAAATTTTTTAATCTTATCCTCAAATAAATCAAATCCTTCACAAGAAAGCATGGATGGCTCAAGCATTTCCTTATAATCTAGACTGATAAAAATTTTAAGATGATCATAACAGAATTTGAGACTAAAGACTTTCTATAAGATTAACCTAATTATGAGAACAAGGGAGTCAAATCAAGGTTCTCACCAAACCCTAGCCCTATATAGTATCACTTCACAAACAATTTTAAGAAAGAGAAGAAAAAGAATAAATTAGAACCTTACCTCAACCACACGCAATCAAGAACCCACGGAGGTGAGTTCCTTGTCTTCGTCATTAGAACCACGTTATAACCAAGAGGGATGCTAGATCTCACTTTTTTGAAATGACAAACCTAAATCAAAAGGAGGCGAAGAGCATGAGATTATGGAAGGAGACGTGACTAAGGTTTCGAAAAAAAAAAAAACTGAAAACATAAAATATAAAAATAAATATTTAAACATAATCGCCCAACAACAAAAAAATTTTAAAAATTTTGATGGGACCCACAAGTCTACCGATTTGGCATATCTGTTCTGCCTAAATATCATTATTGATATATATATATATATATATATATATATATATATATATATATATATATATATATATATACACATGTCCAAAGATCAAAGAATATGAAATGGGAACTTCAAAAAAAAAAAATGTTATAATGTATATGATAATGCGCATCTAATAATTTGAATAAAAAATTAATATATCTTGATAAACTAATTTTAAAATGTTTTTGAATTTATTTTATATTATCATAAGATATATGTATATATACCTATAATATCACTTTGCTAAATAATCTATTTGACTCGATCTCATTTTTATTGTTGTGGCTTTTCAAGATTATTGGAAAAAAAAATTTTGTGTTGTTTTAAAACTCCTTGGTACTAAAATAGAATTTATTAATAATTAATACAATATTATTATTTACTATGTTAAAAATTATTTATGGAATGCGCACCATAGCCGGTGGATAGAAACTAAAGTTTAATATATATATATATATATATATATATATATATTGATTTTTCAAGACGTGCACGTAAGATTTTTGCTGCAAAAGATTGTTTGGATTAGGTTTTTTCCTTTATGCAGAAGTTTTTATTTATAAAATAAAATTACATTGGGGACTAAGTTGAATGCATCTCAATTTTTTTTTAATTGTCAAAATGATCGAGGATCATTATATTTATATAAAAATTATATGCCTAGTAAACGCATCACCTTTTTTTTTTGTTAATTTTGTAAACTGAATATCAGTTTTGAACCTAATTCATGGACAAATGGTTGCATACCTACAAGGTAGGGCCCTAATAGAAATGCTAGGCAAAACCTTTCAAAGTAAATCGTACATTCTAAATAACCCATAAATTTAAAATATAAGGGTATAACATGGTTCGAATTATATAAGGCATCAAAAAAAAAAAAAAAAAAAAAAAACAATAACTCCAACCACTCTAAAGAAGACCAGCTGCTTGACAATCATCACTAAATTACCTACTAGCCTACCATACTCATGACTTGGAAAGCGGAAAAAAAAAATAAGATTTTGAGCTTGATAGCCTAATAAGCTATCTATTAAAATTAATTTGGATCATACAAAGTTTTAAAATAGAATTTTAGTTTCAAGAATCAAGAAGTAACCAAAAACCCAAACATGCGTGCCTCAAAAAAATATAACATAATTATAACATGTTCATCACATCGGAGTAATACGAAAATTATACATTCCATAATACCACTTTCAAATATGTATATGTTTTTGTAGCATAACCAAAATAATTTTCAGAGGATAAAGAGAGAAGAAGGAGAAGGGAGAGGAGGAAAGAAGAGAAGAAGAAGGGGACAGAGTCTGGCAAAAAATTCATGCCTTCTCTTTCATTTAGTACTCCTTTTATATAAGAATCATTACAATCATGGAACAAACTTGTCACTCTGCATTGTAACAAACAGCTTATGTGCCTTGGTATGGTCTAATGTGATAATAATCTCTCTAACAATCTGATACTCCTTAATTACAAAACCATAACATCTATCATCTAACCATATCACTAATCAGCTAATTACTAGATATTAATATTCTAATTCATCACAAAATCAATGAACTTAGCACCCTTGATCCCTTGGTTCCTGAGGTTGCACTTTCTGATGCCCATTATGCTATCACCTACAGTGTCATCCACAACAATTGCCCCCACATTCACAAAATCCTTGTCCTCAAGGATAAATTCTAGAAAGGTGTTATGAAAATCAGCGGTGTTCTCCCATGTTGCATTAACCTCTAGAAAGATGTTACCCCATTGCATCAACGCTTTGGAAAAGACTCCTCCCTTCTTTATAACATCCCGGTATTTAAGTATAGCTTTGGGCTTCATCAAAGGACACTAATTCATGAACTCTTCAGGAAGTGGATTGGTTTCAACTGCAGGGTCACCCATAATTTTTTTTAACTTGGAGATATGGAATACATAATCTAGCTTGCTAGTCGCAAGTAAAATTAAATGGTAGGCCACCGCGCCAATCTTTTCAACAATCTGAAAGGGCCCAAAAAAATGTGAGGTAATTTGTGGGATGTACTTTGAACCAAGGAGGTTTGGCGGTAAGGCTGGAGCTTTAATAACACCCAATCACTTTTTTGACAAAATTGTATATCAGTCTTTCCCGAATTCACTTGATTTCTCATTCAATTCTAGGCGCACTTCAAATTCTCTCATAGAGTTATGATGATCATCGTTCTTTCATCCATTAATTTATCCACTGTTGCAACCATGGATGTGCCAGGCAAATAGTTTGACAAAGTAGGTGGAGGGTGGCCTAACACAGCTTCGAACGGAGTTATCTTAATCACCGAATACCACTCGGCCCACGACAAGTAGCACGACCAGTAGCGGGGATTTTTGGCGGTGAAACTGTTATAACCTAGCTTTCCAAGCCTATTATTGTAACACTTTCAACTTAGTATTGTAGCTTTTATGCGGCACCATAGCTTGGGATACTGTAGCAACCCGAAGTTTTCTTTGCAACTTCAGCCCTTGTTTGATTTGTGTTTATTCTCTCTATTTTCCTCTTTTCCTTTCATCTTGGTTTTCTCCTGGAGGAGAAGAAGGTGGGTTTATCTACTCTTCTTGCTAGTTGAAGCTTCAAGATCCATCATCCTTTCTCCTTGAAACTATAGTTAAGCTTTCCATCCTCTCTTGGTTCTCCTTGATGCTTGGATGGAAAGATGGAGCTAGGGTTTGAGTTGTGAGTTTGGAAAAGCTTGAAATTTATTCTCCTTTCTTGCTTGCTAATTGCTAGAATTTGAGAGGATATTTTGCATTGTTGTTCTTCCATAGTTGTTAACCTAGAACCAGATTTTTTGTTGGAAAACCGGTAAACTATGGTTGTTTCTTTGGCTTCTTTGGTGTAGAGTGAAGCTTAGACCCTTAGGAGTTCATTAGAAACTATAGAACCAAGTTTTGAGTCAACCCTAGGCCTCGTTTGAGGTTACATTGCATGTTTAAATTCAGGGTTTCTTGGTATTTCTTTTGCTTACTTTGTTGCTTGTGTGAGTGTGTTTGGCTGGTTAGGTGGTGAGGGCATGTTGCGAGGTAAGGAGCTGGCAGAAGAGTAGCTTGCTTGTGGTTCTCTCGCCTGAGTTGTGAATAGGTTATGTGATTATATAATTCTATTAAATTATATTGTTTAAGTACCTTAACCATATGAATGAAAAGGATTCTTAGTTTAATCATATTTAACCCATGTTTTGATCGATTTGGACATATTTTCCATGTTATTGAGGTATTTGTGAAACTCTTGACATTTGAGTGAAAATGTTAGTGACCAATATTTTTGAGATTGAAATGATTCATGAAACCATGTTTACATATTAATGTGCTTTTGCCATCGATACCTGTGGAAATGGTTTTCCTTCCTTTTATAAGGATGTTGTCTTGGATCTGGACTTTAGGTGTGATATACATATTTTGTATTATTAAGCTTCTATAGGTTTTGATGGTGATCGAGCAGAGCCCTTCCATGCTGCGGTGTGCGGTCTTCATGGCCAGTCTGTAGAGGTGGCGTGAAGAGCGGGATTTATTATCCACTTTAGGTGGTGTATAGAGTTCTAATTAGATGTACATTGAGAACCTGGAGTCACCACACAAATTCCTGGTGGGTCAACATCAATGACATGAGGACCTTGAGGACCTTGAAGACTCTGAACTTATCCGCGGTCATGGCTAAAGTTTAGAGAGATTTTTAGACCACAACTTGATGATAGAAATGTTAAATTTCATATTTTGAGAAACTTGATGTTTTCATGCAAATGAAATTTTAAGATGTGATCCCACGTAAATCTTTTGGAATACTATTTGATGATGAGTTTTACATGTTAGAGCTATTCAAACTCATTTTATGCAAATCCTTGGATTTTTTTTTTAAATTGTTGAAACTCTCAATTAAGCAAAAGTGGTTCTTTTATAAACTTTATAATTTCATTCATGTATATTATGTTTAAATATACTTATGTTGAATGTCATAGGATGTTTTAATGCAAAAGTCTGTTTATGGATATTCATTGGTTTATTCTATATATTCTGTTAGAATTGTGCTAACCCATTCATTAAGTGACCTTGGTTTCTCACCCTATCCCTCCCTTCCAGGCACTAGCGTCTAGCAACGTTGCGGTGAGGCCGAGTGCTTGGCATTCTCTTTCGATCTTTCTTCACTTCCAATATTATGTATGTTACCCTTTGAGCATGAACACATTGTATAAGGAATATGAATCCGCTAGTATGCTTGACTCTCTTGTGCATTACTTGTACGTCTGTTCATTTCTTGGAAACCTTTGGTTGTATTTTTGCTAGTAAACATCTTTGAACTCTATTGTCTCATTTTTTATGATGTTGCTTCCCTTGTGTTGTATTTGTGTTTTATTCCTTGTATATTATGTATTCTTTATATTTATGATCAAGATTGTGAAAATCCATGGTTTGGTTCGTCTTGTGGTGACTAGAGGGTTAAGTGGTGTTTGTATCCCTCTTTGAGTTATCATGGCGGTTGTCGCTTGCCGAGCCCATGGATCGGGGTGTGATAGAAGCACTTTAAGTAATCCTTGAGGTATCGATTTAACACCTCAGTTTGTCCATCTATTTAAGGATGGTATGCACTGTTGGTGGCTAACATGGTTCTTTGAGGCTTGAACAATTCTCTCCAGAAGCCACTCATAAACACCGGGTCATGATCTGAGATAATCTGCACCGGCACCCCATGTAATTTGATGGCGTCTCACACTATTAGTTTGTCCATCTAAGGTCCTATGAAGTGGAGACCTAATGCCAAGAAATGTACGTGCTTGGACAGGCGGTCAATGATGACCAAAATTGTAACCTTTCCATTGGAAGGAGGAAGTCTGATGATAAAATTCATGGAAATAGAGTGCCATATATTCCCTAGAATTGGAAGAGGTTACAATAGACCCTATGGAGCTGATTAAAAGGTTTGGTGATCTGGCAAACTGGGATCATGAGAAGTAGTCACGAACAAAATACCAGAGTTCTGGCTAATAGAAGACACTAGCTATGAACGTCAAAGTCCTGCGTGCTCCAGCGTGTCCATCTATTGGGATAGTATGGAATTCAACCAACAATAGTGACCGAAGTGTTGAATTGGCTGGAATCCACACCCGTCCTTTGAAAAAAAAAATCCATCCCGGATTGTGAAATTGGGGTGTTGGCTAGGGACTTCAGTCATAGAGACCAATAATTTCTCTATTTCAGAGTAGAAGCGTATGTCTTGTGAACCACATCCCACAAGATTAGTTAAGGTCATGAATTAGAGAACAAAGCATGGCAAGTAATCCTGTTCACCTGTGATATAGCATTTACTGGACCGTTCAATGCACCAGGCTTGTACTTGATGTTGAAATCACATCCCAACAATTTACATAGCCACCTTTGTTGCTCCTCTATTTAGATGGTCTGGTGGAGTACAGCTCAAAGACTCCAGTGATCAGACTGAATGGTGGAGCACCATCCGAGGAGGTACTATCGCTATTTCTTCACCACCTCTATGATAGCAAACATCTCTTGGGAGTATGTGAATGCTACTTATAGCCGTGGAGTGAGTTTTTTGCTAAAATAAGCAATGGGGCGGCCATTCTACATTAAGATCTCTCAACACCTATACCTGAAGCATCCATCCTAACTATAAATGGAAGGTTAAAATTTGCTAATTAGAGCACCATAGTGTGCTTCAAAGTTGCTTACAACTTCTGAAAAGCCCGGGTTGCAATTGGTGTCAGCATAAAAGCTTTCTTCCTCAAGAGTTCTATCAGAGGAGTTGTAAGTGATGTGTATTGAAGAACAAATCACCGATAATATCCACAAAGTCCCAAAAATCCTTGCAAGTTTTTCACAAACTCTAGAATGGGCCAATCCCGGATAGTATGAAAGTTATTTGGGTTGACGGAGACTCCCTCGCGGGAATGACATATCCCAGGTAGTTAATTAAAGTACAAAAAAATTCACATTTAGATAGTTTGGTGAATATTCGGTGAGCCTGAGTTGACTGAAAACCTCATGTAGATGTGCCAAATGTGAGTCCCAATCCAAACTGTAAATGAGGATGTCATAAAAAAAATTAAGACAAACTTGTGAAGGACTTGCCTGAACATACAAAATGCCATTTTCTCAATGTCACTCTGGTAAATTCTAACTCGATGATATCTGGTGCGGAGTTCAAGCTTGGAAAATATTAGTGATATGGTGATCTCATCTAGCAACTCATCCACCTTGCGAATCGTGATTTTTCACTGTAATGGTGTTCAAAGCACAATAGTCCACACAGAATGGCCACGTTTTATCTTTCTTCTTCACCAAGAGCACCGATAAAGAGAATGGGCTAGTGCTCAACTGGATAATTCCCTCCATTAACATCTAGCCAATGAGTTTTTCAATTTTAGACTTCTGAAAATATGGGTATCTATAGGGTATGATGTTAACTAGAGATGTCCCAAGGATGAGTGGATTGCAGTGATCTTGTTCTCTAGCCAAAGGTAAGCCCAATGGTATGCAAAAATATAAAGAGTAGCAAACATCACTCATGGGTGATATAAGGCTGAAATAATGGAATTTAAGATTGCTAAGGATAAGGAAAAAAGTGACTTAGTTGAAAGGAAATCTAACAACTAAGATTTAATATCCACATTGAACAACCCCTTTTATACATTTTTTTTTCTAGGAACATAAGAACAACAAAGAATTGTGAAACTAACCCAGAGGGAAAAGCTTCAATAAATTAAGGCTTAAGTTGAAAGGGGATGGAGGGAAGCCCATCAATCAAAGATGTTTTTTCCCCCTTTTAACTACATACTTAGTAATGGAAACTATTATCTAGAAGTAGGTATACTCACTACTTTCAATTTATTTTTCTACAAGCTTAGCATGCTCTATTTTCAACATCAAATATGAACCTAGTTCTGCCAATCTCATCCTTCAACCCGCAAAAGCGTTAGCTTTAGAATCCTAAGAAATAGTAGAAATTGGATTTGAATCAAGCCCCAAAATTTTGAATCCTTCTTATACAATTCCACCCAATTCTTTAATCTACCTCAAAGATAGAACCATTTCTAGAAAAGTCAATATTTTTAGCAGTGAAGCCCATAGATTCAATTGTTTCGTTGTAGTATCAAACTTAGAATTCAAACCCATGGATTTTGCTCCAATAATTAAAATTAAGGATCATGAATTTATATAACTCACATGCCTTGGTTTGCTTTGAACTAATAACCTTCTCAATAAATGATTAGTTCCAACACCCCAGATAGGTAACACAAATTTATAGGATTTCTTCTTAATGAATGGTATGATGCCTCCAAGACTACATTTTTGATGAATAAAACTAAATGTTGTAAGTTTTTTGTGAATAAATTCTCACAAAATTGCTAATTTCGAGATTGAAAATACGGGAATCAACAGAAGGGGGCTATTCCACGAATCATTAGCCTTATAGCCCCAAAAATTTAAAACAATAATTTTGTGCCAAGTGCTAATAAGGAATATGATATGATGGCCTAGGTTTATTAATTTTATGAATATAATTGCCTTGCAGCTATTATGGTGATAAAAAAAATTTTAGAAGGGCTCATTAATATCAAAAGGACCCACATAGTTTCATTTTTTATATTGTTTTAAAAGCAAGGAGTTATTGTGTGTTAAAGGGTTCAAAACTAATATTTGAATATAACATTTTTAAACAAAATACACTTTTAATTTTTTATTTAAAAATTGTCTCTATGATAATTCATTGAAAACCAAAATTATTGACTTGACAAAAGAGGCTATTTAAGTCAATAGCATTTCTAGAAATTTTTTAAAAAGATTGTTCAAAAAATTATCCAGATAAGTTCTTCCATTATGAAATTGTGTTAGTGGTTTTGCTTCTTATAGCTTTGCGAAATTAAGCTTGTTGACATATGATGTTACATTTTTCACAATCATAGTGTTGGTTTATCATATATATGAACAAGTGTGGAAGGATATAACGGTCATGAACATAGTCTTTCATGGTTTTAATATGGTGAGCTATCACTACAAGGAAACATGCAATTTGTGGCACTCATTTCCCCACGGTTTGGTTTAAACCGCCACGATTACTCACATTTCCGGCAGTTCATGTGGCGGTTGGTGCTTGGCTGTGAATTCACTGTAATTCTCGGTGGTTATAGTGAATAACTGTCGCAAAATTCAATGAATTCACGACAGTCATAACGTAACTGCCGTGATTTTGACCATTCCTCGGTGGTTTACAGTATAACCACCGTGAATTACAAAATGACCACTTATAAGCGGTGGTTTCATTTTTACCTTTTCCTCCCAAGTGCTTCCAACGATTGGCAACTTCAATCTCAGTATCGGAGCTTCATCGCCGGAGCTTCAGCGTCGGCCTATGGATCTTCATCGTCAATCGTCGGATCTTCAACGTCGACTATCGGATCTTGAGCATCCAAAGCTTGCGAAGACAAAGGACAAGCACAATCTGCAGAAATTGTACAAACAAAGGTTTTTCATCGAAGCCCTCATCGTGAAGCTCACCGCCGGCCTCACTAGTAGATCTCTCACCATCACCATCCCCATCTCTCTAATTCTTTTGCATCCTTTATTCTAATATCTTGTTTTTGTTTCTTGATCTTTAGAGGTGGATGCTAAGAATTCCAAATTCGTACAGGAGCTTAACAGGTGAAAACGATTTCCCTTTTCCTCTCAAACCCTAATTCATTTTGTCCTAATTTATGTGTTTCTGTTACTGCATTATGTCATAGATTTATGAGTGGGATGTTGATTGGTTTTCGATTGATTTGATTTGGTGTAAATGGATGTTTGAGCGATGATGTGATTTCATTGATTGCATTTTGTGTTAATTTCTGAACTTCTATTAGATGGGCATCAGTTTGTGTGCTTGAGCTGCTATTGTTGTTGATCTGGTTGTAAGATTTTTAATCAACAATTCTCTTTTTCTTTTTTAGATTTGATTCTTAATATATTTTGTTGTCTTAATGATGATGATTTGTGTTTGATGATTTTATTTTTGTAATTTTTTGATAAAGAGTTTGAAGTTTGTTGAACAAAAGATAATCACATTTGCTGAGAAGGAAGCGTGGAATAAACTGTGTGTACATGTGTCAATGTCAGTTGCATTCTATAATGCTGATTCTCTGTCATTTCGTAGCTCATTTTATCCTCCATTGATAGTGATTTGATACTCTAAGCTGTTTCTTGTTGCTTGATTTTAAATTGATTTCACATGGACTTTGATGTAAACTTTCTACTCATGTTTAATTTGAATCATATTGATCAAGAATGAATTTACTGTGACTCTTGAATGTGGATTTGAAACTGGAATTTAAACTGACTACAAAGAATCCATAAGTTTTTCAGAATTAACTCGAGTTTATTTTTAATTATTCATAAATTTCCTTGGGGCTCTTTGGTCTACAAGTTGTCATTTTTTTTATTTAAAAGCTGGTACTATATTGAATGTTCAACATTCACAAATAAGGTATGCCCTGCTTGTCTTTCTCTATTTTCATGAATATTTCTCTAATTGTTAAGTTATATGTCTTCATTTGTTAATAATGTTGCATTGGTAGAATTGAGAGAATGAAGAGAGAAAAGTGATGATTATGCTTTTTTGTTTGAAAGAATGCATGCTAGAATTTCGGTTCTTTTCTTTTCCTCTATTTTCCATCAATCCAATCTTTGAAGAGAAGAATTGAGGTTGTTTTGTTGCATCGGAAAGAATGCATTGCTAGAATTTTCTACTCTTTGTTTTTTCCCTCTATTTTCAATCAATCCGATTGCAAGCATATATCCTACAAGTTTCCTTAGTTTTATATTCAATATGAACTGAAGATAAACTCTACTTTGACATTGTGTGTATAAATAATTGAATTGATTGTATTAATGGATATCTTAAAGCTTAGGGATGCAAGTGGGGCGGGGAATCCCCGTTTCCCGCAGGCCCCGCCCCGACGGGGTGGGGATTCCCCGAAACACCACCCCCGCGGGGCGGGGAGCGGGGAAAAATTCCTCCCCGCCTGGCGGGGCGGGGCGGGGGCGGGGAATGCTCTCCCCGCCCCGCTCCCCGCGGGGAACCCCGCGGGGATTCCCCAACAAAATATATATATATATATATATATATATATATATATATATATATATAGTGTATTTATTAAAAATTATTTCAAGATTAATATAATATTATATATATAACTAATAAGTTTTTTAGTTATTAATATATATATATTTGATAATATTTTTTAGTTATTACTATTGGTTAATAAGTTTTAGTAAATATGACTTTCATATTTAATAGCAAATTAATTTAAAATTAATTTTTTAGTTATTAAGATAATATTTTTTAGTTATTAATAAGTTTTATATTATTTATTTAGTGATAAATATTATTTTTTCAATCCATTAAACATTTAAACTCTTGCTCATTAATTTATCTTTATATTATAAAATGGGACTCACAAGTCACAATTATTTCATACAACTTATTGACTATTATAAAATATGAGCAACGGAATAGTTATAAAATTAATATTTTCCTAAGAATTCTTCATTTTACTCAATTAATTTACATTTAATTATTGTTACTATAGATTTATAATACATCAATTTATCGATTTGCATCATGAATTTTAGTTAATGGATTTGTAATTTTAATTTGGTTTTAAACTTTATGTTATCTGTATTACTTAATTTGTACCTTAATGTTGTTGTTTCATCATATATTATATTATGACTTGTTAGGAGAAATATTTTGTGTGAATTTTTATTTTATATATGATGTGTATGTTGTAAAAAAAAACTTTGGTTGAGAATTTTTATTTTATTTCATCATACATTATATTTTTTTATTTTCAATTGTATATAGCATCTTTAGCATATGTGTAACATAAATGTATTAGAAATATTATAGTTATTTACAAGAAATTCTTCTATGCATTTTTATAGTTTAGTGTTTAAGTATAGCCCAAATAAAAAATTTTGATGGGTTTTAATTATAATTTTTGGATTAATGTTTTGAGCGGGGTGGGGATTCCCCGACCCCGCGGGGATCCCCGCGGGGGAGTGAGTGGGGGGAATTTCTCCCCCGCGGGGAATTTTGAGGCGGGGAATCCCTGCCCCGTGGAGAGCTGGGATGGGGACGGGGATCCTATTCCCCGCCCCGCCCCGCCCCACTTCCATTCCTATTAAAGCTAGACCTCTTATTATCTTAGTTGTGACACTTGTAAGGTTGCTTCCATGATGCTCAAAATAATTGAAGATCATGACATCACTGATTAGTTGAGGGAAACATTGTTAGAATCTTGGAAGAGTAAAGTCTACAGGTTATGTTCTCATGTGTTTGGATGAATGCGTTGATGGAATTTCAACTCTTTTCTTTTCCACTAGTTTCTGCCTATCCAATTTGAAGCCTATCTCGAGAGTTTTCTCAATTTTCATATGCTATCTGAACTGAAGACAAACTTAACTTTGTCACTGCATGCATCCTAATTAAGTTGATGATTCACACTCCGTGATCGTGAATGTTGTGATGCTTAATTGTATATACATTTCATCTCTGATTTTGCTAGGTACCACATTTGTCATACTGGCTTCAGTGATTGGAAGAGATCATCATTCATGCAATTAAGTTGATGAGTTTGGTCAAATCTTAAAATTAAATAGCCAATAATGCATGTAATACATAAAATTGAAAACGCCACATGCCTGTAATTCAACAGCAAAATTAATCAGCATCTGCAAATAAAATTTATTCAAACTGAAATTGCTTCAATTCAACCTAAAATTATTCTGCATGCCTTTGCATGTAATTCTCTGCCAACAAAGACAAAATTTTAATCCATAGTAAAAATTACTATGTTTTATATGATAAAATGACAGTGAATTAATTAATTACCTTCAAGCATCAAAACTATAATCCTCATCACCAGGCTTCACAAATCCATCTTTATTCATGTCTTCATTTTCTCTGATTTAACTTTTCGAGTTCCATACTTCAAATTTTTTCGAAACCTGAACATAATTCACATGATATAAAATTACATTTACATTTCTGCAGTAAAAATTGGCAAACCTGAACATATATATATATATATATGTATATGTATTATATACTTTATGCTTTTCTTTTTCTAATTGTATCTCATCTTTGCTTCAATCCTTGCTTGTGGATAATTAGCATCAAGAATTGATGATTCATTGTTGAGAAGCATTGGTAAAACTCCACAGTCTTGATAATCAACAGCACTACTCTCACAGGTATGATTCGATATCTGAATACCATTACCATTAATCATCACTCCTTGATCAGAATTAATACAATTGCTTGCATGCCAACATAAAGAAAAAAAGTTTCAAGTAGATGCCTACATCCACATGCATGCCTAGTATGAATTTAAATAACAACTCCACCCTCCATCCCATCTTCAAGAAACGTAGACTACAATATTATTTTGTTCCAATAATATTATTGTTATTGTTATTGTCTCCTCCTCCTACTCCTTCTTTTTCACAAGAAATTAACAAGGCACATCATGATCATATATATATATATATATATATATATATATATATATATATATATATATATATATATATCCATTATGGCTCTGCATGCATGCACCGATGGAGGACGATAACTCTCTGAAAACAAGTCTAGATACAGATGCTGCAAGGAAAGGTTGAATGAATGAATATATAGTGTGTATATATAAGATTTAGGATAACGTTTGTGACAGAGCTAGGGTGGTCTGATCTCCAGCAAAACTTGGTAAATTGTTGCAAAGAGAACTTTTCTTGCAGGAGAATTACACCAAACAATATTTGAATCTAGTCGTCAATCCAAAATTCCCTATTAGCAATGATCAACATTGAACTTCATTGTTCCAGCAAATCACTACATTATTTACTGAGGAATTAGTTCATACCTCTTATCGAGCATAGTGTCAAGTTTTACTTTCAAGACCAACTTTCCTCGTGATATGCATTGTACTTTGGATGAATTGATTCTAAAATCCTTACATATATGTATATAATTGTTGTGGATTGATGGCCTGACAGTCAAAAATTCGTACTTGGTTTTGGTTTGATCTATTTAAGTCATGTCTTTGATGATTCTAGAATTATGAATTGATTAGTGTTTACTAGTTCCAACTTTGTTTCTCTATTCTATTTGTCTTTATTGGTCACTGTGCAAGATCTTTTTCTGGTTTGATATTTTCATAAGTTGCTATTGGTGGTGGTGGTGTCCATCAATTCAGGTACCATTTGATCTTGATATTTAAACTTGTTTAGCAAAATTATTATTGATATGATGTTAATATGGATAAATTCTAACTAAAGGATTTAGGAAATAGATGGAACATGTGAAAGGATCATTTTAGAGAACAAATTACACAAATAATATGAACAACTTGTACAATGTGAACAGACAAATATAACACTATAAATATTGGTAAGTGTTTTAATTTATTGTATTTATTAATTCATTTGTCTAGGTTTGAACAATTTATAATAATAAATAAATATTGTGTTGTTTATTTTTAGACAGTTTTTAACAAGCATGGACAAATCATGGATTACAATGGCACAAAACTTAGTTGCGTTTGACCAAGATGTTAAAAATTTTATTGAATTTTCTTTTCAGCATGGTTCAATTAATGATATGATACTCTGTCCATGTCCATGTGTGGATTTAGTAAGCATCAAAATCGTGCCGAGGTATACGATCATCTAATTTGCAAACAATTTCCAAAAGGTTATACAATATGGTACCTTCACGGAGAGTCCCATCCACGAGAAACAACTAATGTTCCAAGCAACGTCAAAGTTGCTTCACAAAGCAATGTTGTTGTTCAAGATCCAATTATTGATATGGTAAATGATGCTTTTGGAGTACATGAACCTATTTCAAAGGAAGGCTTTCAAACAGTAAATGAAGGGTTCAGACAGATAGATGATGACATACCAAATGTGAACCAAACTAGGAATGTAACAGACGAGTTTTATGAGTTATCTAATGATGGTCAACAACCTCTATATGAAGGGTGTGCAAATTATTCAAAACTATCATTCATATTGAACTTGTACCACATCAAGTGTCTATGTGGAATGAGTAATAAGGCAATGACGATGATATTGGAGTTGCTACGTGATGTATTTCCGCATATAAAAATTCCAAGCTCTTTCTATGATGCGAAGAAAACCATCACGAAGCTTGGATTGAACTTTGAAAAAATACATGCATGCCCAAATAATTGCATGCTTTATTGGGGTAATGAAGAAGATGAAGAGAGACAAAATTGCAAGATTTGTAATACTTCTACGTGGAAGGAAAGGAAGGGTGGCTTAGATGCCTTATCCAATGGTAATAGAGCTAGAAGGAAGATTCCTGCAAAAGTGGTCAAATATTTTCCATTGAGACCTCGATTACAAAGGTTGTTTTTGTCTTAAAAAAACAGCAAAGGATATGAGATGCACAGCTTGGATGGCAACAACAATGGGTTACTGAGACATCCAAGAGATTCTTAAGCATGAAAAAGATTTGATTCAACAAATGGTTGGTTCGCAGCATACCCTCAGAATGTGCATCTTTCATTAACTGTGAACAGATTTAATCCCATGGAAATATGAGCCAAAGTTATAGCATTTGGCCGATTATTCTCATCCCATACAATATGCCATCGTGGGTGTGTATGAAACATACATCTTATATCATTTCAACTATAATTCATGGTAAACATATGCCAGAAAATGATATAGATGTTTACTTACAACCTCTAATAAGGGAGTTCAAAGAGTTGTGGTATGATGGCGCTGATACATATGATTCCTATGCAAATGAAATGTTCAAGATGCATGTTGCTTTGATGTGGACAATTAGTGACTACCCTAGTTTGGGAATTTTATCTGGGTGGAATGTCTATACTAGACATGCTTGTGTACATTGCAATTATACCTCTTATCCTTGTCGCTTGCCTCATAGTAGGAAATGGTGTTTCATGGGCCATCGGCGCTTTCTTCATGGTAGTCATAAATTCAGAATGAACAAGATCAGATTTAATGGAGAGCAAGAGTTATGAACTCCTCCAAAATTATTATCAGGTGAAGAAATTTTTGAGCAAGTTAAGGACATTGATGTTACATTTGGTTGGCCCATGGATAGTCAACTCAAGGGAAAAAGAAGACGTGGTGCAAGTACTTCTACAGATAAGCAACAACAATGAAGGAAAAAAAACATTTTCTTTGAGCTCCCATATTGGAAATAAAATTTATTGCGTCATAATTTAGATGTGATGCATATAGAGAAGAATGTGTGCGATAATATTCTTTTCACATTGTTGAATGATAGTTCTCGCTCAAAAGATCATCTCAATGCTCGTAAGGATCTAAGAGATATTGGTTGTAAACCAGACTTGTGGCCAGATGAAAATGGAAAGTTTGCTCCAGCAGTTTATACAATGAGTAAGCAAAGGAAGAAGCTATTTTTAAATACTCTGAAGAATATCTGTGTGCCAGATAGCTATACAAGCAATATTTCTTGGTGCATCGATGCTAATAATCTTAAAATAGTTGGGACATTAAAAAGTCATGATAGTCACATACTATTACAACAGTTGCTTCCACTCGCTATGCGTGCAGTGGTTGATGACAAAGTATCTGCGGTACTACTTCAGTTATGTTCATTTTTCCAACAAATATATAGCAAAACATTGAATGTTATGGAATTGGATAATCTACAAAACCAAATTGTACTAATATTGTGCCACATGGAAATGCTTCCTTCCCCCCCTCATTTTTCACATTGATGATACACCTGATTGTTCATTTGGTTGATGAAGCAAAACTTGGAGGTCCAGTCTATTACCGTTGGATGTATCTAATAGAAAGGTATCTAATTGCTAATAACTTTATTTGTAATTAATAATAACAACAAATCTATGTTATATAACTATGAGTCATGTGATGTTTTAGGTATTTGGGACTACTAAAATCATATGTGCGCAACAAAGCAAGTCCAAAGGGATCTATTGCAGAGTGTTATATTGCACAAGAAGTTATTACATTTTGTTCGCGATATCTAGATGATATTGAGACAATATGGAATCGACCTAGGCGAGTTGATGATGAATTTGTCACTCCCCAACACCCAAATGCTCAAATTACAGAATTATTTTCATATGTTGGGAAACATGTAGGGGGTTTTACATGGATTATGTTATCATCCATTGAGCAGCTACAAGCGCATCGGTATGTGCTAATCAATTGCCCAGCAATTGATTCATATATTCAGTGAGTATTATTGCTTGTGTATTTATGCACTATTGAAGTGGACGTTGTTATTAAAATACTACTTTGAACATGATAGAGAATTTAGGATTGTTGCAAGAAGACAATTATGGAACCGAAGTAGAAATCCTATTGAGATAGATAAGATGGTTCATAGAGAGTTCAGTCAATGGTTCGCAAATCGAGTAAGTATTTATCTTGATATATACATTGAATTTTAATTGGCATAAGTCTAAATTATTTTGATCAACCGAGATCGTGAGGTGCTCCCAGATTCTGATAAGAGTTTGCTCATAGCTCTAGTGCAGAGGCCAATTAAACAACCAAAAAGATAAACGGCATTCAATGTCAATGGATACAAGTTTCATACTTTGGAACGTGATAGAAGATTAAACACATAGAATAGTGGTGTTTTCGGCACATTTGGAACAAGGAGTTATTCTAGCAATTGCGATGTTAACATGTGGTAGGGAGGTGTGTCGTATTATGGAAAATTAGTTGACATCATTGATATTAATTACAATGGATTGTTTACGGTGACTTTGTTCAAGTGTGAGTGGGCCAACACAACTAACCCTAGAGGTTTAAAAACTGAAAAATTAGGTTTTACCTCAATCAATTTTGTAAGACCTATTCATACTGGGGTGATTGAAGATGATGAGCCATACATTAAAGTTTCTGAGGCATAAATGGTATTTTATGTTGATGATCAAAAAGAAGATGGGTGGTGCATACCAATACACCTTAAAACTAGAGATTTGTACGATATGGGTGAGGATAATTTAGATGCCATGACCAATATTGAAGCTTATCCAGCACTAAATCTGGAAAGTTTATTTCCTGATGAAGATATACATTTACCTTTGAGTCGAGATGATGTAGATGATCTTCATAATTTGCAATTCTCAAATATTAGAGAACAATTTGAAGTTGAAAACAATAGTTAAATAATTGATTATGTGAATTAAATAATTGATTATATTTTATTTTCCCCTTACATGTTATCAAACTAATAAATTGATTATGTGAGTTATTTGCAGCATGCTGAGGACAAAAAGACACATCATGACAAGTTATTCAGGAAATTCAATAGAGGACCCAAATCATTCTATAGACCAAGTTACATCTATGTGAACACCACAGATTAATGCACAAGTTGAAGAAGTTGGTCCTCAGATTAATACACAAGTTCAAGAAGATAGTTCTGTGCATTAGTCACCAGTTGAAAGAGATTAACCTCAACTTTTTAGGGGTTTCAAAAGGAGTACAAGAACATGGGACATGCAAATTAGAGGTGATTAATCTATATACATGTATATATATAATTTATTTGATATTTATATATTGCATGGTATCAAAGTTATAGGTGGTTACATGCTATGAACAATAATCTCATTTATAAGATGTGCTTTCATTTTCTGTAAATGGTAGATGGAAATGGGGAAGTGAAGAGTCAAAAAATGTGAGCAATTGACGTATACTCTCTTCCACCAGGATAGAAAGTTGTTGTGGAATGGAATTCCCGAAATCAACCTGTTAAATTATCGGGGGGTATGCTCGCTCAATTTCTAGGCCACATTGCAAGTAATTGTCAGAATTTTCCAATCGGATATGAAAAGTGGCAAAAGATCCTAGAGTGCTATAAAGATCATGTGTGGAACAATATTATAAAGGTATCTAGTGTTATTTATAATTGCCATGTTATGGGTTATATTTTTGGGTACATTTGATCATTTTGTACTAATGTATTTATTTATTTGTAGACAAAATTGGAGGTCAATGATGGTGGACATAAGTGATATATTTTCAAAAGCTTAGTGAAAAATGACGAGACAATCAATATAACTTATATAACTTGATGAAATGTGATCCCGATGGTCCTCGTGAAGCCAACATAGCAAGGAAACCTCCTGAGATCCCTTTGGAGGAATGGGTTGCTTTTGTGGATTATAGAGCTTGGCCTAACACGAAGGTGATATCCATAAAAAAAAAAATTGATAGTTGTATTATTGTTTCCCCTTTAAATGTTTAAATTATACTTTGCAGGCAAAAGCAAAACAAAACACTAGAAATTGTACCCACCAAACAATGCCTCACACATTAGGCTCAAAGTCCATTGCTCGACTGGAAAATGAGATGGTTATTACTTTCTTCTTTTGAGTAGTTTTAAGTATGTTTATTAATCATGTCGCAACATTACTTACATATTAAACAACTTGAATTCTTGTTAGGAAAAGCAACTTGGTCGCTCTATTCCTAGAGCTGATTTATTTCAAGCAAGCCATACAACATCCGATGGGTCTATTGTAAATGAAGAAGTAAGGCATAATCATGTAATTTTAATATTGAAACATATGATATGTTTCGTGATTTTATGACATATGGTTTCATGAAAAACTCTATTACTTTAATTTACATGAAGATCTAATTATTTGAAGTCAAGGCTTATCTGAAAATGAAGCATTTACTAGTGTTTTTGGGAAAGAACACCTGGGGTATGTTCGAGGTATGGGACTTGGAGTTGTCCTAACTCAAGTGTATGGATCATCTTCTAGCTCGAGTAGGAGAAATGAAGCTAATGGGGGCACACAAGCTGAATTCAATGAGCTCAAGGACACTGTGCTACTCTTAAGGCAACAAGTGCAAGAAAATGAACATTGATTTCAACAACAAATAGCAATTCTTACCCAACAATTGGCAAGCCAAAATCAAAACATAGCAACCAAACGGGTTTTGCTTAAATTTCTATTTTTAGAGTTATTGTCTAGTAAGATTGTATTGATTAGGTTAGTGTAAATGGTTACATTTATAGGATTTCATTCTTTTCCTCATATTGTATATTGAAATTCTTTGACATAGGAAATTTTGGGGTCGCCAATTATTGGAAGACGTTCATCACAGGGTAGTCACATGGCTCAAGGCAACCAAAATTCAAATGAATCTACATAGGACAGATGCGACAATAAGTTAAGTCCTCGTTCTCTATTTTTCTATTTAAAGTATGAAATTATAGTAGTTCATTGTATTTACTTAGAATAAAATTATACTCTGTTTTGTGTAAATTTATTTCATTGTCTTAATAATCCATCATATGAATTCAATTTTGGATCCACATAAGAGGGATCGATCTGGCTTTCAATTCGGTGAGTTGTTTATCAATCCTTGGGTCCAGTTGGTGTTTTGCTATTTATTAATTTAATGTTTGTTTTGCAAGTTATTAATTTAATGTTTGTTTTCCAAGTTTTGTTGTCTGTGTTTTCAGGCCAAAAGAAAAATAGGACATAATTGAATGATGTGATGCCATTATCAACCCACTAAATCTACAGCTGATTTCCAGTTTTATGACTATCTTTTGTTAATCTTTTGCTTTCTAATTTTAGTTCCTTGTGATGCCAGTTGTTTATCATATTTGTGCAAGATATGTTGGTTATAGTCTATGCAATACTGATTTATATTATATTTTGAATTTCTTATGCTTTTGAAATGGTTAATTAAGATGCAAAATTTTACATTACTTTCTATCATTGTTTCATATCCCATCTGAAATCTATGTAACCAGCCAAATATGGCAGAAGGTTATGAAAAATATATCATTTCCAAGGTGTGCATTTCTTTGTTCTTTTTCTGCTTCAATTTCAATTTCATTTGCTTCACAATGGTTCTCTTTTCAATCTTGTGGTTAAGTATGAAAGGATTTCACATATACAATTTTGTTTATTTCTACAGTTATACACAGCAATTACAGTTATCCTGACAACACAAACAATATATTACGGCCATATATATCCTTGTTGGAAAGAAAGAAAACTTCATCAATGTCATAAGGTCAGCATTTATTTGAGAAAACATTCAATTCATCTTCTATCAAGCCATTAGTGTTCTCAGTATGTTGTACATTTAATATTTATTTAATTTATTCCTTAATGAGAGATAAAAAAAGCAGTGATTTTTCCTTTTCAAGGTTCAGGCTGCACTTCAAACACAAAAATGAGCAATCTTGAAGTGTGGGATGGAACAATCTCTCAAAAGGATTTCTATGTTGCTGCTAGAACCCTTGTTGAAAGATGGAAACAAGTTAATCCCAGTCTTTCCCAGTGGACATGGATTCCTAGTAAATCCACACTTTTGGGTTCTTCTTGTAAGGTTGGTCATCCTTGTTTAGTTTTTTGGCACCTCATGTTCATCGAATTTGGTATTGTTTCTTGAAACAAGCCTTCTTCTTTGGGTGTTATTCTCAGGAAGAAGGATATTATCACTAGAGAATATGTTTCATATTGATCAGAATGAGGTCTATCTTTGAAAACATTGGCACATAATTCTTTGCTCATCCATATGAGAAACACTTTCGATTGATGTTGTCATGCATAGTTAACCCCAATAGATGTCTTATTGTCGCATGGCCATTTGTTAATTAATAAAAAACATGCGAATGGATGTCCTATATTTCTTTTCTTAACAATGATTGGTTGCTGTCAAATCCTTTTGTCTAATTGTCAAGATGATTATTTCACATTCTGTAGCAATCCCATTGTTTGTTGATCACAAGCCAGATAGATCAAATAAGCGTGAGAGAATTGAAAATGTAGGGGGATTCATCATTTGGGCTGGTATACAATCTACAAATCTTAATGATTTGAATTATTTTTTGCTTCTTTGGGTAGACACTCTAAGAACTGACCTTATGCATTTCAATTCATGCTGGGCATTTGAAGGAACTTGGCATGTTGGTGGTGTTCACATTGTTTCTCATGCATTTGGAGATAGATTGCTTAAGCCATATGTTGTTGCTGAGCTAGAAATTCAGGTCAGTTGCACATTAATTAAATGCCTGAAGTATGACTTGTTTAAAATAGATCTTCCACAAAAGTGCATCATTGCTAGCTCAAACCTCATTCTGATGTAACTTCATGATCGTGTGTGTGTGTGTGTGTGTGTGTGTGTGTGTGTGTGTGTGTGTGTGTGTATATTAGATCGAATTTGCATTTTGTTTGCCAGGTTCATAGCACCAGTAATGAAACACATATTTATGATTTCCATATTGTATATAGCTTTTCCTACAAGGTTCCAGTTCTCTACTTCCATGGATACCAATCTGGTATGTATCTTATTGAAATTTAACATTACTTCGTAATGTATAAATCTATTATTTGATCACTAGTGGCCAACAATTGGCTTCTTGTTCAGATGGTCAGCATTTAAAACTGGATGAGATTAAGAATGACCTTCCTCCTTCCTCTTCAAAAATTCTAAGAGAATCGAAATAGACTTACATAACCTTATGGGTATGTTCATGTGCTTTCCATCCTGTTTTTCAACATCAATATGTCAAAATGAACCTGATGTTGTGACAATAAGAATACAATGCTTTGTTATTTTTGCAGGAATATCCATATTTGTGTCACCCCTGGTACACATTACACCCTTGTGCGAAGTTGAACTGGGGATGTAGATACAAGATCATAGAAGGAATTGGCCAAAGTGGAGATCAAGCTTGCTAGTGAGTGATTCTATTGCCAATGATATGTATGTTCTAAATGGAAATGGTGTTTACTTTTAGTTGACTTAATGTTCAGGACAAAGTGGAGTGGTTTATTATAATATGTTTGCAGCTTTGAGAGAAAACAAATTTGTAAATTTGACTTAATTATTTATGAGTTATAAATAAAATTTTATTATTTTTAAATATTAATTAAATGAGTTCAATGCTATATATATATATATATATAATTGTAAAAAAAATCAAACAAAACTAAAAAATGATTTAAAAAAAGCAAACAAACAAACCCACGGCGGTTTACGCAAGAATCGTCGCCAAATTGGACGCCCATTTTATAAAATCGCCTAGATTTCCAGTGTCTAAACTTTTATAATTTTGCTACCGTTATATAACCGCCCGGAATTGTCATACACATTTCACGGCAGTTGTTCTGGCCGTTCTATAAAACCGCCGTGAATTACACCACGACGTTGGTATTCACGGCGGTTTTGTAACTGCCATTGGTTTCATTTAGTGGCGATTATAACCGGCGCTAAATGAGTTTAAAACCACCCCTAAAAACATGATTTCGTGTAGTGTATGACCTCCTATTAAGGTATGCTGAGAAGGTAGTAGAGAAAGATAATGGCAATATAGATTCAGACGTATGATTCAGACATTCATATAATTTGACCTTGTAGACTTATTTCACCTTGGCATGGCCATCGTTTATTATCTGGCATGCATAGCTTAGATGCCCCCTAGCAACATCGTCCCACTTTAGTTTAAGGGATTCACTTAATAGAAGCTACCCCACAAACTAGATTATAAATTAGCACAATTGTTCAACGCTGAGTGTCATTGCATGTAGACAAGAAATGATCTACTTGAAGGGCCACTAAAATGATTTTTTTTTTTTGGAACATTATGACTTCTAGTAGATATCAATTCCAACACCTGACATTTTAATATGATTTGAACTAGTGAATGTAACATGAGGGCCACTAAAATTAGTACACTATTTGCTTCACTAAGTTAATGTACTTTGGTTTATTCCATTATGACGAGTAGTGCACATAAGCCCGTATCCACTTGTTTAGGGTAAAGAGCTATGAGTAGTTTTTACTAGCAACAGAAATAAGGATGATGTCCACTTTTAAGAAAAACATCCAATATTGGCTTCAACATATTTAAAAAGGTCAAATCAAACAATTCACTACTAAGGAACTCCCCTTGAACGAAAGAGTATAGATTTGTCCATTTGTGAAAAAATATATCATCAGTCATTATTCATCATATCACCTACAAGGTCTATGGGCCTTGTCTAATGTAATATCGTAATCTATTTTTTTCATACTATATTCTTATTCTTACTGCCACAAAAGTCAATTAATAGCTTTTTTTTTTCTTTTGCATGGACTATACCCACAAAAGAATTGAAGCTAATTTTTTGGAGTCCTTGCTAATCTTGACATTCATTGCCAGTTGGTTTTCATATGCTTGGTGGTTGGAGTAATGTAAAAGGTGCTCATATTCGTTACAAATCTTTTCTAAGTATGCATCTTATTTAGATTTCAATATGTCTAATAATTGCCCAGGCAGATTCATCTTTTTCCAATATATCTTGATCACTTACTTGAATGAATTCTATAACTTCACTTTAACAAGTTTATCAGTTCATAATGGTGGTCAACTAGAGCTTTCTATATAGTTAATACATTTGCCTCCTCAGATGGGCTTGCTTATGGTATTTGATCCTCACTAACCTTGTCCGACTATGAAGTTACTTGATTAAAAAGGTTAGCCATCCATTCAAAGATGTTACCTTGATCTAACCCCATTAGCTAGCTACCCAGATAGATTTATAAGCTTGATACTCCTAGTTAATAACTTCCCATTCAAACTCAAGAAGTTGCTACTCAAAACCCTTATGTATCTAACTTGATTCAAAAGATCATAGTATAGCAATATGTATCCATCTTGATCATCGTGATGTATTGATTTATATCTTGTAACATCTTCTTCAACATTACTTCCTTAGGTGATGATGTGATTGTTATTCTTGGCAAACCATTGGCCTCTATATCTTTTTTAGGATAAGATGTTGGGAACAACATCTATTCTTCTAAATTCTCCTTAGTGTCCGTCAACTTCTTTATTTTTTTTGAGAGGTGACTAATCTAAAAGTAGCCTTCATGGGAATTTTCTTACATATGACAATAATTGCTAGCCAAATGGTGGGTTCCCTAGTTGTTTTGTGGCCTAGAACTAGACTACAGGTGGATTGTCATTATCACTAATGTGAGTTTATTGTAGTGAACCAAAATGATTAGTAATGTTGGTATACAAGGTATCCACAGTGCTATCCATGTGAAGATTCACCACTGTGGCTTTCTAATGCATTGGTGATCAAGCACTTAATGAGTTAATAAAAGGGTTAGCTTATTGCCCATTCTTGCAAATGAGTTAATTTTCCTAATTATATGTATTTGTATAGCTTGAATTTGTTAAATTCTATGGTGTTATGCGTTGGATTTTATGGTTGATGAAGGGGCCAAAATGTTGTGTTTAAGAGTGTATGTTGAAAATTTGTTGGAAATGTTAAGATTAAATGTGTTTGAGATTGTATCTATTTGTGAGAATGACATTCTTAATATTTATTTGGCTTCATTTATGTTTGACAATTTTCTCAAATTATAAGTGCAGAATCAAAGTTAGGATATGAATGATATGAATAATAATTAAGGATTAGGGTGGATGTGTAAGGATATACTTGTAAGTAGAATGGGATGTATGTATCTTCACATAAGTGTAGATGTATGTAAATGAAAAGCTCAAAGTTATTATTTGATGTTTATATGCATGTATAATTTTACCTCTGATTAAGGTTTAAATGTGTGGTGATTATCGTTGTTTGTAAGTATATGAGTATTTCTTGAGGTTAATTGGAGGTCATTGATAATGTGATAATACTCGAGAAAATCAAATAAGGAAGGCTGTAATCATTTTGCTATTCTTAGGGAATGTGGAAGTAAATGTGTAGGATTATTTTATTATGGAATTTGTCCATGTTGAAGAATGTATGATAATTCTTTGATATATATATATAAGTAATGCTATTCGTTCCTGCCAAACATCCCGAATTGTTAAATTGATGAGATGGCAACATATATTCTCTTTCCTAGTCAGCCAAATTTAAAAAAAAAATAAAATAAAAACAACAAAAAGTCTCCAAACAGCCCGAGATTAGCTCTCCTCAACTCCTCTCAGCTACCCTCTCACGGTCGCCGGCCCATTCCCTTTCTCACGTTTGCCATCGCCGTTCTGACTCACGCTGCCACCTTCGTCGTTGCCATCCCAGTCCCAGCTCCCCTTCACACCATCGCCGTTCTGACTCACACTGTCTCGGCTCACGCCCACGCGCCATCGCCGTCCAGGCTCCCCCTCTAGAGGTTGTCAAGCCATCTCATTGAACTCACTTAACCCTCTAGTTCCCAGTAGACACTGAGGTAAAAGATCTTACTTTTTTCTCCAAATTCAATTCATCTTTTATTCTTCTTGTCAAAGAGGAAGAGGTACTGCTCTTGAGCTTCAATTGGGTCAAATTTGCACACTTGGTGTTGATTAAAAACAATTATGACCCTTTAATATTAGAGAACTTGGTGATGTTCTTAATGGTTTCCTTTCGTCCATCAGAAGTTATCAGGTCATTGTTTTATCTATGTTTTCACATTGAATGAGATTTTGAGTGATATAAGGATTGTTGATTTTTCGTATTATTTTTTAGGATTTGGTATTGCATATGTTGCTTGGATTGATCTTTGGTTTATGCAACCATGTTCTGCTATTTTATTTGAATGAAGTAGACAAGAAAATAAAAACTTTGATGGAGATGTTTTCGGATCTTTTTAACCTTCATTTCATTAACTACTTTTCAGCTTCACCCTTTAAGTAAATCTCAATTCTTGTAAAATATGAGGGCTTATTTTGACAAAATGTTTCTTCAGAGTTTTATAGTCTTTAAGGAAGCATATGTAAGCACTTGACATTTTTTTGGTTGAAAGTTATGGAACAATAAAGTTATGATAATATATTTAATTAGACTACACTTATTTTATAAATTTTTTTAATCAATATAGATCTAAATCAAGAACAATATGGTGGAATTGGAACATGTGAGCAAAAATGGGCCATAAGTTGGATCTTCTAGTTTGGAAGATTCATTACATGGAAAAGTTGTTCCAAAGGCAAGAATGATACTTAATTCTTAATTCCAAAGAAGAAGTTTACAATCTCTACATTGAGTTTGCTCGGCAAGAAGGTTTTGGCATTTCAAAATGCATCACAAGATCGGGAGAAGATGGAAAATTAAAGTATTACACACTTTCATGTGTAAGAGATGGCAAAAGGATATCCACAACCAAAAATGCTTTCAACCAAGGCTATCCACCAAAACAAATTGTCAAGCCAAGATCAATGTTATAATCAATAATGATGGATGATGTACTATATCCCATGTCAATTTGGAGCATAATCATGCACTTAGTCCACATAAATCTCATTTTCAAAAGTGCAATAAAAAATGGATGGATATGTGAAAAGGAGTCTTGAATTAAATGATCAAGTGGTATAAGCTTAAGCAAGAATTTTCATTCTTTAGCTATTGAAAGTGGCGGTTATAAGAACTTAACATACACTAAGAAGGACTGTAGGAATTATATTGCAAAAGCAAGATAGCTTAGTCTTTGAGTTGGGGACGTTGAAGCACTTAGGAATTATTTCTCTTGTATGCACCAACGAAATTCAAATTTTTTTTATATGATTGATATGGATGAGAAAGGCCATTTAAGAAATGTCTTTTTGGGCAAATGCAAGGTCCAAAGCAGCTTACGAGGCTTTTTTGATGTGGTATCATTTGACACAACATACTTAACAAATAAGTTTGACATGCCTTTTGCTTCTTTTGTTGGTGTAAACCATCATGGACAAACCATATTATTTAGATGTGGTTTGTTATCAAAGGAAGATATGGTGACTTATATTTGGCTATTTAAGACATGATTAGAATGTATGTTCGGTAAGGCCCCAAAGGCAATAATAACATATCAATGCATGGCAATTCAAGGTGCGATTAAGATTGTTTTCCCAAATTCTCATCACTGGCTTTGTCTCTGGCATATAATGAAGAAGGTTCCTGAGAAGCTTGGAGGATTCAATGAGTACAAGGCAATAAAGAAAATTTTAAAGAGCATTGTTTATGAGGCAGCGGATACTCAAGAATTCGAAGACATTTGGTTGAAGATGACAAAAAACTGCAATATTGGAATAAAATGAATGAATGCTTGAATTTTTTATATCAAAATCACCAACACTGGGATCCGGTATATGTCAAAGGAGTTTTTTTGGCAGGAAAGTCTACTACTCAAAGAAGTGAAAGCATAAATGCTCTTTTTGATGGCTCCATTGGTCCTATAACATCATTAAAGCAATTTGTAGAGCAATATGACACTGCATTGAAAAGTAAGATTGAAAAGAAAAACAAGGCTGATTTTGCTTCTTTTAACACATGTTTTCCAATGTTAATAGATTGTTATTTTGAGAGGCAATTACAAAAAGCTTATACAAATGAAAATTTCAAGTTGTTTCAAGATGAAATGCTATATTGTGATCTTACAGTTGTCAATTTAAATGGGCCAATATTTACATTCCAAGTGACAGACATTTTCAGAGGAAAAGAATGCAGACTTAGAAAAAAAATTTGTATTCATTGTATACTATAATGAAATTGAACTCAACACCAAGTACTCATGCCATTTATTTGAGTTTAGAGGAATTATTTACAGGCATATATGTAAGGTTTTTATCAAGAGGAATGTAAAAAGACATTCCATCTTAATATATTTTACCCCACTGGAGAAAGGATATCAAGCGCAGGCATACTTATTTGATTAATTGCTATGATGACATAGAAACTTGTGAGCAGAAAGTGCGATACAACAACTTATGTGCTCATTTTTCTAAAGCTGTTGAAATTGGAATACAATCCATGGAGAGATATAATTTTTTAATGAAATGTGTTATTAGGGCAATAAAGAAGCTAATGGATAATATAATTTCTTGGGAGAGTCATTCAGAACAACTTCTACCACTAGTTTTGTGGGAAGAAAATCATAACCAACACCAAATAACCACTTCAACTACAAAATTTCTAACTCTTTTAAAAGTGCGGAGTAAGGGCCGACCACCATCAAAAAGAAAGAAGTTAAAAGTTGAGGAAAATATCACTAGAAATAAGAGAAAGGTAATCATATTTTACATTAAATTTTGTCCCTTGTATAAAAATTTCTTGGCTCTAATGTTAATTTTTATTTTTTTTTCAGAAAAAGCAAATAAAGGGAGATGCACAAACTCCAAATGACACTCATGTTCCACTCTGTACTCAAGAAAGTGTGGTAATGTTTGGAATTTAACATTCATGTTTGTTATGGTATTTCACATAATTTTTTTAATACAATATAATTAAAATTTTCCCCTTAGATGATTTTGAATACTCTTCCAAGCACATTGAATATACATGTTGATAGATTCACTTTGCAAAATCTAGGCATTGATACTTCATCGCAACTAAAAAGGAACCCTACATGATATGTGATTTAGTTGTATAATGTCCTTCCTTCAATTGGACAAGAGGTACTTAATCATGTATTGTTGTTCTTGCAGAATATTATATTTACACCTGAAGTAGTGTAGGAAAGTTTAAAGAGCTTATTGTAATGTTTAAGCTTGACATGTAGTGTGGGCTTTGTTTTGAAGAGTTGTTAAGCTTGAGATGTAGTGTGGGTTTTGTTGTGTTTAATTTCCTTTATGTTCACCAACAAGAGAATTATATCTTTGGGTAGTATTCAGGAGAATTATATCTCATAGATCAAGGTTTGATTTTTTCTCTCTCTTTTTATTTTTTATTTTTTTTTTTGGTAGTATTAGTGTTTCATGTTTTTTATTTCAGTTCTTAGTTTTGATTTTTTGATTTTTTGCAATGGATGAGCATTTGAAGGATACATTCCAAGTTTAGATCTATACTGTACATTGATTTGATTTACAAGTTGGAGTTTTGGGATTGTTGATGTGGAATTGGGATTTGGAGTTCTATTTCATTGTAGATGTCATGATTGTGTCTTGATTTCTTATGGTTTGATGGGACTGAATTTTATTTTATTTTATTTTTTACAGATTTAATGTTGTCTAAGTGATGGAATTCAGTCTTTGAGTTTGATTTGAATGTTTTTAATGTGGATTATTGTCAATGTAGTACTTTGATTAATTGTTGACTCAACAGACACCATGGTTGAGTTTTTCTCATCTCATTTCAATGAGGAATTACAGTAGTTGCTAAGTTTAGATGAGCATACTACAACTCCTGAATGGTCTCCAAAAATGGACATTTCTGAATGTACAGCAATTATCAATACATAGAATAAGTTTGAAAATTGTATTCTTTATTGGATATATAAATGAATACATCAATGGATTTCTGTATGTTTGATTAATTTGTTAGAGACTAGACTCCTTCTCTTCCAACTAGCATTTTAGGATTTACATTGGCCATTTTGTCAATTGATGTAACTTATCTTTTTATTACTTAGAATCATATCATTGTAACAGGTTTTGCTAGAAAGATATTTCCTTGATTTTTATTAGTGACCCCAAGAACCAACCAACATAGACAGCAAGGGAAGATGAATCACCATCGTTTCTTTTCTTTTTTTCACACTCACCTTTAATTCTCACATAAATACACGCATTTCCAATTGTTGTATAACATTATGTGTGAAATAATTTGCAGAAAAATTCATGAACAAAGTCTTGGGAGTGATCTTCCTGCAATTAAAGAACTGGATAACTTGGTTTTCTTGACTTATATCAATTGTGTCTGCATTTTCTGCAAACTTTCTCTAGCTCCATTACTCTGCATTGCATCCCTTGAAAATGTGATTTTAGCTTCTTATATTCAATCTGTTTGCATGAAGAATGACACGCTACTCATTGTTAGCACTATGTCTACTGAACTTTTTAAGGTTGTTGGTGGTAGTGTTTCATAGCAGGCTTTTCAACTTTGAATTTTGAAAGATGAGAGCTTGAATTGTTGTTCTTGATGGAAACTTTAAGTTCTGAGTCAAGTGCTTGCATTATTCTGATGATAACTTGTCAAAATTTATAGCATAATAGACCTTCATCTTCTCTTCCTCTGATAACTGAGGATGAACCTGAACAATTTTAATGGAGGATAAACAATAGTAAGCAAACACAATTAATGTAAATATTAATTATAAATGTAAAATATACCTGAAGATACATGTCAATGGCTTGATACATATCTTTCACAAGAAAAATAATGAAGTTAAGTTATAACATGTTATCAAAGAATAGGTAAATCAGTTTGTACCAAAAAAGCTCATATACTAGCAAGTATATCTTATGCATCACCATATGGCTGGACTAGAACATCATGTAAAAGCATTGTAACATATAAGAAATATTCTACACATGAGGATGTTTCTAACTTACTCAATTTGTCAACAGCAATACCAAGTTTTTGAAGCTCATCATGACAAATATTCAGGCAACAAGTGAACCCAAAGTAGATCAATGTCCACTTCCCTAGAAAGTATTTCTTAGTTACTGATTTTCCATCATGGTTCACAAGGTTGATCAATGTCCACTTCCCTAGAAAGTCTTTCTCAGTTACTAATTTTCCATCATGGTTCACAAGGTTGAATGGACCACCAATGGCTGCAACTCCTGCTGATGGTCGACCTTGCTTTGGTGCAATTGAAGCCTTCTTCAAATCTGCAAACAAAAGCCCAAACATGAAGAAACACATCAACGAATTAATAGCCACCAATCAAGTTGCTAGAATACCAAATAGCAGCATCAGAATAAATGGCAGAGGATACCAACATGATTCAATAGGTTGATAATTAAATCATGTATAAGAATCACAAATGTTTGAACCAATATAGGAGAGAAAATATTATCTTTTCTTCGGATCAAATTTGCATATGTATATTAGTAGTAAAGATATCACAATTAACACCAAAACTGTATTATCGTTTCCAAAATTCAGAGCCCAAATTCAATTACATAGCATAAGCATGCACTAGCACACACTACCCTCATGTTGAGTTTCACTTTTTTCCCCCTAAAAAATGATTATCTTGAAAGAAATATAACACCAATACCATCAAGATAAACACAAACAATAAGGATTTTTTTTTTTTCCTACTGATTGTTTTACCTACACCTACTCCTAATGGATTATGCAAAACACCAAGCAATCGATAAAGCTCAAAAAATCACAACGAAGAGAGGCCAATGGAGTAGGAGAGAAAAGGCACCAAATTGTAATTGGGAGGTATAGGCTCAGATCCATTGGCGACGTTCTCAGCCCGCAGAACCTTTAAGAGCCATCTCCGGCTGGTCTGGTGAAAGGGAAAGGAGACATAGGGCCAAGAGACGCAATAGGGCAAGATTGAGAAGAGGATGGAGCAAGAAAAAGAAGAAGAAGGCCGCAAGAGGCTGCAGGAGGGACGGCGACAACGTAACTTAGAATGGCGATGACGTGAGTGAGAGTCGGGATTGGAACGATCACCGCGCTAGTCAAAACGGCGACAGTGTGAGGGGAAGCCAAGATCGGCGATAAGGGGAGTCAGGACTAGAATGACAACCGCGTAAGTCGGAATGATGACAACGTGAGTCAGAACGGCGACGGTGTGAGGGGAAGCTAGGACCGGCAACGGTAACGGCTAGAGGGGGAGACGGGCCGACGACTGTGAGAGGGGAGCTAATCTAGGGTTGGGCTTCATTTTAGGAGAGTTTATCTTGTTTTATTTTATTTTTTTAAATTTTGCTGACTAGGATAAAGAATATATGCTGCAATAGACGCCACATATGCTGCCATGTCATTCGGGATAGCAATTTGGGAAGTCTGTGAGGCATGTATAGCGTTATATAAGAGTATGTCTTTGGAAACAATGAAGTATTTATAGGAAAGTTTAGAAGCAATATAGGTGGTCAATGATGGGATAATATGAAAAATGACTTTTGTGGCTACTTGAAGATATATATGTACACCGATAATTGGAGAGACTAGTGCTTGTATTGATATATTGAGGATGGCTTTTCATGCATAATTCTATTAAAGGAAACCTTATTTTATATTGAATTTACAACTTGCTCTATAATGGTTTTATTATATATTTGATAATCATTGAGAACAATGGCTTACAATCCATCCACGTGTAAATGCTATTTTGATTTATACTAGACATTGATAGATTTACCACATATTTACGGTGGTGGAGCCAGACAATTTATTAAGTGGGGTCAATGTACAAGTATAATATTGCTATTTATAATGCAAAGAAAAAAAATTCATACATATATATATATATATAAACAAAACAAAATAGAATAAATTTCATTAAAACTTTATATTTAAAAATTATATCAAATAGTTGAAAATTGAAACTGATCTTTAGAGCTTAATCAGATTCTTTAATGTAGTTTGAAAGGTGAAAAGGAAAAAGCATCGCCTTCTAAGAGTTTAATTTTTTAATTAAAAGAAAAACTAAAATTAGACAAAATATTAAGAAATAGCTAAAAAATATTGAAAATGAAGAGGATAAAATGTGGGTTTAGTTTTACTTTTTCTAAAGCTATTATAAAAAACAAAACAAAACACAAAACCAAACATATAGGTCTTAAAATACATGTGCTTTTAAATTTTTAATATTTATATAATAACTCATATATTTTTATAAAAGGTTTTTATAATATTTTATATTGATCCCCGATTGTTTAATTTAATGGGGTCAATTTCATAATTTTCCCAAAAACATATATATATATATATATATATATATATATATATATATATATATATATATATATATATATAATATTTTTATAATTTTTGTGGGATCATTTGACCCCACAAAAACATATGTAGCTCCGCCCTGCATGTTTGTCACATTTATAAGAAATGAAATTGATAAATAATTTGGCATGCAAATATGTCACATTTTATGGTATACTTTTATGCAAGGGCGGAGCTAGAAAATATTTTTAGAGGGGGCCAATAAAAAAATAATATTCAATTTTCACACAAACTAATTTAATTAATCGAAGTTGCGCTTTACTCTCTCTCATACTATTGAAATCATTTAAAATTAAATCAAAACTAAACTAAATAATGAAGTTTCAAGTTTAGAGAAAAAGAGTTTAAACTTTAGGGATGGATGATGATTCACCTTCAATAGATTTTTTTTTTCTTCTTATGAATCAATAGTTGATCTCTTAGACCTATTAATAATTGTAAATAAAATAAATATTTTTTTTAATGATGCAAATAAAAAAACACATGCTTTAAATTACTAATACAAATTAAAGAATAAATATAAAATGATAAAATACTTTTTTGTATTTAAACAAATAAAAAAATTTAACGCCAAGCTTTAAATTTTAGTTATTTTATTTAGATTTTTATTACATATTATTAAGCTTACTTTTTAACTATTATCCTTATCATTTAACGATTTTATTAGAGATAACGTAAGATACCCACAATTATATTGAAAATATATTATTACAATTATTATTGTTATTAATAAAATACTAATTGTTTTAAACTTTTTTCAAAACCTATTTGTGATTTAACTTGTTTAAAACTATTTGTTTTTATTTTTTAAAATATGTTTCAATGTGTATATTATTATTATTATTATTATTATTATTATTATTATTATTATTTAATATTGGATAAAGAATAAATTTGTTTATCGTAGATATAAAAGATATAAATTTATTTTTTATATATATTTTATTTTTATTTTTGGAGTTTAGTTAATAATGACATGCACTGATGGCACATTAAATATGTTCAAGGTGTATGGGTAATCTGCTTAGTCTTATACAGAGCAGATGTATGTATATTTCCATGGCAGTACTATCATTTTTTAAAAATATATAATTTTTAAATATTATTATTATTTTTAAAAATACCTTTAAAACCAAAAATACATATATACCAACAACAACAACAACATATTTTCTTAAAATAAATGCGGTTCAAAAAATTTAAAATTTTAAAAAATAAGAATAACTTAAAAAATGTTAAAAAAAAAAAAGATTTCATTTTTATCATTTTTTTTTTAAAAAAAGGGTGTTGTTGAAAAATTGACCAATATCTTAGGGTTTTTAACCGTTTTGTAGTATTTTTTAGAATAAAAACAAACTTGGGGGGGTTTTAAACAAATTTGCTCCTCCTCTTCTTCAAAACCCTAGCAGCCACTCGCCGGCGATTCCTTCGCCGCCGCTTTTCGCCATCCATCGTCGGGGTTGTTGCTAGGGTTGCCATTCAATGGGGAAGAAGCGAAAGCAAGCGGAAGCGCAAGAAGTGGTGAAGAAGGATGACACCGCCCCGCCGCGCCCCAAAAGGACTCTTTTAGGGTGGAAAGATGGAGCCGTTGTGAAGAAAAGCGATTCACCGGTGTTTAGGAACAAAGAGAAGGTCCTTGTGACGTGCTCGCGGAGAATTAATTCAAGGTGAAATCTTTATGCTCTGTGATTAGTGATTAGTGATTTTAAGAGGTTTTTTTTTTGTATGAATTTTTGTGGAAATTGGATGTTTTCAATGAATTTCGTTTGAGATGAGTTTTTTGGGCATTGTGAAGGTATCGGCATTTGATGATGGATGTGGTGTCTCTGTTGCCACATTGCAAGAAGGATAGCAAGGTTGAATCTAAGGAGACTAAAGGGGCTACTCTTAATGAAATTGTTGAGCTGAGGAATTGCTCATCCATTTTGTTTTTTGAGGTGAAGACCTGTGTTTTGTTTTAGCTATTGCATCAAATTTAAGCATTTGAAGTTGTGCTGAATTTGCTGTTGTTTTGGTATCTGATTTCTACTTGTTTATATTTCAGTGCAGAAAGCAGAAAGATCTTTATCTTTGGATGGCCAAATCGCCGGGTGGACCTTCTGCAAAGTTTTTAGTTAATGCTGGTATTGTTTTCATTTTCATGATCTTCCCTTTAACTTGATCTGCAATTTTATATGTGTCTTAGCTGCTGGAATCTCATTAGTAATGGAGAGAGTAGTCAATAGAGTTTCTTTCCTGTGTGGAGTCAACATGGGAAGGTTTACTTGATTAAGTTTTATATTTTTTGTTTCTTCAGTGCATACCATGGAAGAATTAAAGCTTACTGGAAATCATCTCAAAGGATCAAGGCCAATATTAACTTTTTCTTCAAATTTTGATGAGGAGCCTCACTGGAAACTTCTTAAGGAGTTGATAATGCAGGTGTGTTTCTTTTTGTGTATAAATTGGTCTGTTTGCTTTATAACTGCCCCTGAACATATTTGGTCAGTAGTGTGTCTTCTTGTAGAAATATCCTTTTCCTATGTTAATCCAAATCTAGGGATTTACAGTTGTTATGTTTGTGTAGAGTCTGAACATAACCTGTGGCCCTGATGTATCACTATTGTAATGTTAATGTCTCACATATGTTTTATACTCCTTTTTTTTTAAGTTTTGGGCCACCTATTCTCATTTAAACACATCCCATTTGTGACTTTTATTTTTGCAATACCTGTGAGGTGAAAAATTATATAGGCTCCAGTTTCTGAGAGTAGGATATAGTAATCCTTTATCAAGGCGATGATCAACTTAGTGTGCTTATGAGATGATAATATGTTTTTGTTTCTGAAATCTAAATCCTTTATTAGCTTGTCTGCTATGTTATAATCAGCCTGCAGTTCTGTGTTCCATTTTTATTTGTCTTAATTGCTCAATCTTTCTGTTCCTATTGTGATTTTTTACTTGGTAGAGCTTGGACACTGATCTATGAGCTTTAGCCTGGTGTGTGTTGAGTTTCTAAGTTTTATTGCTGTCGTCTATAATTTCCTCCTTTCCAATTAAGCTACAATTCTACTATGTTGTTATTGTTCTTTCAACCAGAAATTCCATTATATGTTTTCATTATGTTTCATTGCTTCACATGCATTGACATTAGATGTTTGTATTCTTTCTGCTGCAGACTTTCGGAACACCAAAAGATCATGGAAAAGCTAAACCTTTTCATGATCATGTTTTTGTGTTTTCAATAGTTGATCGCCACATTTGGTTTAGGAACTACCAGGTGATACCATCCTTCAATGCTGATTTCTTAGTCATGTTGATTCTGCATGCTGTGAGCTGGTGTGCTATGTGTGCATAAGTTTATTAAATTTTATGTTGTATGATTTGTCACTCAAGATCAAATTCATAGTAGAGTTGGTTACAACTTAAAACATATGAAGTGCTACTTAAGAAACCATATGCATATGCGGATCATTGGCTTCATCCCTCCCTTATCACTATTTGCACATGGCAGTCTTCTGTAAACTATAATAGTGTGATTTCTGAAACCAGTGAATCCATGCTATGTTTTTTACAGATTTCGGTTCCTCATAATGAAATCGATAAAGTGGATCGCGGAGGTTTAGATAAAATGACCCTTGTAGAGGTATTTGACACACCCCGTTTCTATGTCATCTTCATCCACATGCATCAGAATTTATGAACTGAAAACATGGAAATGATTGTGAACAGGTTGGCCCAAGGTTTTGCCTGAATCCAATCAAGATATTCGGAGGGCAGTTTTGGTGGTCCAACCTTGTATGAAAACCCATTATACATATCACCAAATCTGGTAAGAGCCTACTGAATCCCATGGCCAGTCTAAAATTTTCATGATGTTTTTTAGTTGAATCATTTTGACACATTGTTTGTTCCAGGAACGGGCGCAGATGAAGAGGGAGAAGGCCACGAAGTATGTGAAGAAGGTCAAGGCCAAGACAAGGAGGAAGATGCATGTAATGGAAAACCCTCTGGAGCCTGATGAGTTTGCTGATTTATGGAAAGAATGATCTTTTGGCTGTTGCCCAGCATGCTGATGAAAGAAAACCAGATGTACTTTATTGCATCTTCAGTCTGTTGAATTAATTTGAATTGAAAATTGATGCTTTTAGATGGTGTGAGGAGCTCACAAGGATTTAGAGCAAGAGTTTTGTTCTTGATATGTTACATAATTAAGGGATTGTTACCATATGAATCTCAATGCTTTTCTATTTTGTTTCATTTTGAAGAGCAATTGAGATGAATTTGTTTTGAATGTGGTAATTGCATTGTGTTTTTGCAGGTATTTCAAGAGAATGAGAAAATCCTATTTCATAACTGTGTATATTCGGCAAAACTAATTGCTATATATATATCTCAGTTAAAACTTATTTTTGCTGGACTATTCTTGCAGAACTTTGTTTTGTTCAGTGTATTCTTGGGTATATTGATGTTTTTTTTTTTAATTTCTGACGACCGAAAGTTGTGTTTTTCATGAGCATTATAAAAATAATGTGATAAGATACCTTTGAGAAACATAAGTTAGATGATTATTTTTGTATAAATTATATATATTATGTAAAATTGAGAATGCTTACATGTTGAGTTTTGCCAAACTTATGTGTTTTATTAAGTTTTGATGGGTGATGTTATGTTTTGAATATTAATTTTTGGTTTTCTTTAAATAATACTTGGCTTTTGGTGGATTCGAGCTTTATTTCCTTCATTTGTTTTCTGCTAACTCTTGAATGAATGGAAATAATGGCATTATATGGCAATGTCCATGCATGGAGAACGATTTAAAGAATTTTTTTTAATAGGTGACAAGTGCCCTCTAAATAGAGAAGTTATAAATATGTACATGTATAAAGTTAACATCTCAGTACACTTGTGCTATTATTATATGTGGGTATTACGGTTTATTTTTGGGTGCTCTTTAAAATAAGCACCATACATAATAAATCTGCTATTAATAGGTCAAGATACCGTTAGTTATGAAAATTACATTTATGAACTTTATTGTGGCGTGATTATGGGTTGAGATTTATAAAAGGTTTGTGTTTAGAGAAAAGAAATAAAGGTTACATGCATTATGGATAACGACCAGTAGCACACACAAACAGTACTAAATAATACCTAATAAGTATAATCTCAGTGTACATAGTTTTTTTTAGTGTATATGACTAACTCAGTAAAAATTAGATTTTTACAAAACTATGATTACGAGAATATATATCGAATTTTATAAAAATATTTAATTATTTTCTTGTTTTCTAAATAAATTATTTATCAAAATAACTATATTACCTTACGAATTAACAGTGAAAAGGTTATCAATTTACCTTGAACCCGATGACAAAGTTAATTCCCCTCTTTAACCAAGTTGGGATCAGGGACCGAAGCATGGATATAATTTTCAATAGAGATCGGGAGGAGAAATACTCTCCTCATCCTGGCTTAGCCCTTAAAATATATAATTTTAAGTATTATTTATATAGAGTGAGAGAAAGAGAGAGAGGATACTTAAAGTGTTGACTTTGGTAGAACGTCCGTAATAGGAAACAGTAGTAGGTTACAATACAGAGAAAGAGACAGACACAGATGGGTTCCGCAACAGGTAGTGGGTTTGTAGTTTGATTTTTATAAATTTTTTTAGAGGTGCTAATTAAAACAGGGTTAGACTGTTATGATTAATTGAGTTACTTACGATTTGACGGTTCAGATTAAAAACATTGTCCATTTCACTATTTACTGAGTTACTGAGCATCCAAAATCAAATCTCTTGAATTTGAATTGGATGGTCATCATCCATCCAAAATCAAATCTAAACCTATATATATATATATATATATATATATATATATATATATATAGCGACGTCCTAGATTTAATAACTAGGGACATCCCACAACAACTATTAAATTATCATCTAACGATTGTTCTTTTACAATAGGAATAATTCTCTGAATAGTTCCCTCTATTTTTTCAAACGTGCCATTTGCGTCCTTATATTTTAAATTATAATCTTTTAGTTCCATTACCATTTAAATTAAGCCATGCTAGTCCCTATTAGAGTTCGGATTTAGAGTTTAGAAGGACTAACATGGCTCAATTTAAACAGTAATGGAACTAAAAGGTTACACTTTAAAGTATAAGAACCCAAAGGGCACGTTTGAAAAAGTATAAGGACTATTCAGATAATTAAACTTTTATTATAAATATAACCCCGGAAGTGGGGTTAGTGTCACTAACCCTATCTCTGGGGTTAGTAATGAAACAGCAGTCATTAGATGGGTGATCTAACAGCTCTTGTGGGGATGTCCCTAGATTCCTTTTCTGGGGACGTCTCAAAAAACATATATATATATATATTGTTACAAATATGTGAATAAAAAGTTAAAGAAATTTATATGTTTATTTAATTATTAAATTTTTAAACAAATATTATTAATAAAGAAGACTAAAAAAACCCTAGATTTGTATTATTTATGTTTTATTATTCTCAGCTTGTTTGAATGATTTATTTTAAATTATTAACAGAGATTTGTCAATAAAAAGTTAGAAACTTATTAATATTAAATAAAATTATATATTATTAAAAAAATATTTAATATACTTATATTAAGCATAAGAGAATGGATCTCCATGTATCATTATTCTAATATATTAATTAATTAAAAATTATAAATATTTTTGTATTAAAAAATAAAAATAAAGTTTTTAAGAAAAACAAATTTGGTGACTTGGAATTCTGAACCTAGGTAATCTGTGTTGGACACGGAGAGGGAAAATTTTATTTTTTTACCCGAGTTGTGAGCTAGGGTTTGTGAATTTAAAGTCAAGACCGGAGATTATATCTCTCAATGAATTACCATCTCAATGACAATGACAACACTATTTAGTGACGTAGAAACTCAAAGACAATTTGACTTTAAGATAATAATCTAAACTCCTCACAAAAGAATACTTGATAATAAAGCCAAAATTGTTTTGAAAATTTGTTTATCTTTAAAACAACCTAAATAGTACCATTTTTTTTTTTGGTGTTTCTATTTAAATGACTTAGCTTTACAAAATTACTTACATTTAATTTTTGTTACAGTACGATGACCCTGATTTACGATATTAATGACGATCATACAATAAAGTCACCTTTAATATTGCAACGGCTTACAATACGGTAAGATAAGTATCAAGACCAACTTATGCGTTTAACCTCGGGGCTCGGGGGAAAACTAACGTGAGTGCCTTGCTTGTGGAGCTGGGCATGAGTTTTTGCATGAAGACCAACCACATGAACCTAGTTAGAACCATACAAAATCAAGATATTCAGGTAAATAAGCCTTTCTCTCAAGATATTAATCATTGTTTACTTGCTTTTCCAAAGATTATGAAGTGGTATAATTTAGATGTTTACTAGTGTGGAGGCCCGGGCTTATGCTACGTTTTTTTTTTTTTTTTTTTCATTTTGTCTGCATACATTTTTTAAAGGATCTATTCATACATAAATAATTTCTGTGTGTTTTTTTTTTGTTTTCCATTAATGATAGGAAAGTTGGGTTTTTTTTTCCATTAGTTTGGAAGAGCAACTTAATTTGTCTGACATGTCATTCGCATTTACTTAATTTCATATTTATCTCAAAGATTCTTATAATATTATTATTAACAACACCACTTGCATTAACCATAGGCAAAAGTTGTTCAATTTTTTATCTTCCACTTCCAGTCAAAGACAAAAACCATAGGGTAAAAGTGAACGAACTCCACTCCATTCATGGTTGTTATTATGGATGTGCTTCAGAGACATTGGAGTGTTCAACATTGTCATCCGTAGGGGCAGGAAGGTTTAGCTCGATCAGAGTTACTACATATGGGATTTTGAGAGGTGAACTGGATATGAGAGGTTACCTGGAATTGTTCTCCGATGAGTTAACTTCATGGATTTGATCATGGTTGGGGGTTGATTCTTTGTTTTCCTTGTTCTAGTTAGCATTTTTTTTACCTGCAAAAGAATGATGTCTTAGTGAACTTTATTCTTTATTGTCGTGTAATAGGATATTGTTTAGTACAAATATATTATTTTTTAGCATTTCAACATTACTTCGAGCTTTTCCATTAGTTCTTTTGCATTTGTAGCGGAGACAATTATATAGCGGTCACTTGGGCTGATGAAACCTTCTTCTACAGCATGGTCAATGAAAGACAACAATGAGTTGTAGTAGCCATCAATATTTAGCAACCCGACCTACACCAAAGGATACATTAGTGATTATTTGTTCATCATTTCCATTGTGTATATGTACAGTTGCCATTGAATTATCGGCTTTTTATGTCTGCCTAATTGTGTCCAAGTAATCACTTCAAAAAATTCTTCAAGAGTGTCATAACCTCCTGCATAACAATTCCAATTGAGGTTACTTATTTTATTTTATTTTATTTTTGTTATTTATGTCAAGAACATTAACATATAATGATTTGTGAGAGGGTTTGTTTGGTTTTTGCATAATATGTGATAAAAGAATGATAATAAAATCAACACTATTAGTGGGCATATAATAAATCATACATGTAGGTTGTTATATACTAACCAAGCATAGCAATAAAGGTTTCAGAATTGTGAGCCATCTCTGCTTTTCTTTGGTGCATATCGGTCAATGGTTTTACTTCTCCTATAGTGACGCCAGTTATCTAACAAATCCATAAAACAATCTATTAGTAAATAGGCATTTGTATTTGTGTTCTGGGTTTTTTCAATAGTTTGTCATTATATTCAATAATTTTTTTCATACCTCTTTCACCATTAGAGCTTCGGGAATGATCCTAAGTTATGGGGGGAAAAGCTTTTAATATCTCTAGTTTTTTTCTTCAAAAGACTAGGGTTTTCATATTTTTTTTTTAAAAAAAAACAAGCATAACTCATACCCAAGAACGTGTCTTTCACCATCAAAGACAATTTGCACTATCAAGCCCATTAATCCTATATTGCCTCTTTCATATACTAAATTAATATTTTTCATCACCTGTAGGGATTTGTTAGGTTATTACACATATTTATAGCTGAGCATACATAAATGAGTAGGCTATATAATTATAAGAACAACAATAGAGGGAAACAATGGAAATGAAGGAGTGATTAAAAACCACAATTAAAATTTAGTAACAAGAAGAAGGCAAACCAGTTCTTTGCCAAGATCTATGGCAGCATCTTGGTAACTCTTTTTTTTTCTGGGTTACTACCATCAAAAATACAAATTGTCTTGAATTTGGATGAACTCATTCTCTTTCTTGTATGTTGCTTTGATAACCTTGAAAATTGTAGCAAATCATCATCAGGATAGTTACATTAAAGCTGTAAGTATGATTTTTTTTTTCTATCCAAAAAACAAATTGGTTGACAATTGAACAATAATAGTAATAAGCAAGGATGAGTAAAAGAGGATCTTGAAACCGCGGGGTAATTATGCTAGGAGATTGATCTAGGAGAGAGAGAGATGGTTGCCTTGTAGAAGATTGATATATAGAGAGAGAGAGAGATTGATGATTTTGTAGAAGATTAGTCTATATATATATATATATATATAGAGAGAGAGAGAGAGAGAGATGGTTGCCTTGTGTTGTTTTTCTTTGGTTAATTTTTTTCTAAAATTTTTGTGTGTTTAGCCAAAGACATTCATCATGTTCTTTGAGATTTCTTTAAAATGAGAGTCATTTTGTTTTACATTTGGATTTCTTTCTATTGTTATGCTTCTTATTGTATTGATTCCTCTACAATTGTTTGCTATAGTTAAGGTGCAATAGGTCTTGTCAACTTGATGTTGACATATATATATATATATATATATATATATATATATATATATATATATATATATATATATATATATATATATATATATATATATATATATATATCGTAAATTGTATTTTTTTTTTTTTTTTTGCCTAATTGTATTATGATGGTGGTCATACATTTAGTATTTTGTAAGTTTTCTTTTTAAAATGTGCATTGAGATCAAGTGAAGATTGAGAGTTTTGACAACTATTAATTTTTTAGATGTATGCAAATTAGTTAGAAGGATATTAGATATGATTTTGATGTACATAGTTTTATGTTAGGAAGGGAAATGGCATAAAATATTTAATTTTGTAACTTACTATTGTTAGGTTTAATGAATGTTTTATGTGTGTATGTGTGTGTGTATATAATTTTGTTAAAATGTGTTGTGGAAATTGTTTGTATATGTATGGCCAATAATCAAAATTATTAATACAAAAAGGGAAACACAGGTAAGTAAAAATGACATAGAGATGGTTGTCTTATGTTGTTTTTATTTGGTTATTTTTTCATAGTCATTTTTGGTGTCTTCAGTCAAAGATATTCATCATACTTTGTTAGATTTTCTTAAAAGAAAAGTGGATTTGTTTTAGTTTTGTTTTTTTTCCCCAAAACACAAATGTAATGTGCACTATTTAAATTTTGGTAAAATTCAAAAGAACAGAAGATTTTCTTAAAAGAAGAGTATTGTGTTTTTATCTTATAGGTATTTTATTATATCTGTTTTTCTTTTTTCTACAATTATATTTTTTTTTCTTAGAAAAATATTTTATAAAATTGTTACACAATATAAATTCTTTTGTTTTTGATTGATTTGCAATTGTTTGCTATAGTCAAGGTGCAAGGGATCTTATGGTTTACTCGTTCAAATAGCTCTATATTTGTATATATCTCTTCAATTTTATGTTTTTCTATGATTTATTTATGTTGGTAGTTAGTAATTAAGTATTTTGTTTTTTTTAATGTATATTAAGATCAAGCGAAGACTGGGAGTTGTGACAAATGTTAGTCATGCTTTTTTTTTGGGGTATGTGTATGGCCAACATTTTTTTTTTAATTTTGTTTTATGTGTACGACTAACAATAAAAATTATTAAAACAAAAAAGATAAAGGGGTAAGTAACAAATCATAAAAAACTTGAATTAAAACACGTACACACATGAAAGTCATTATTTGTATAATCTAATACTTGAATTGTGGTAGATATTATTGACAAAATTGCATTATTGTTCATATGGGTCTTTTATAGTAAAATCTTACCTTCCTCGGTTTAACAACAGTTTCAAAATTCATTGTTGATTATTAATGGCACAAGGCATTTGATGTTTTTGGGTTTTATGAGATTTTGTCTTTTTATTTTCATTTAATAACTAAAGAATGAAGTAAACATAAGTTATATAGTATAATTCCATCTGTTACACGTGATCTCTCTCTATGATATAGTTGGTGTCCTTGTTTAATATATTATCTATCCTCTTTTTTACACTTATTTTTTTTAATATTTTTTTCATCCAACTTATTTGAATCGAGTTAGGCTCACATCATTTTACTCATGATATCAAGGATTTTATTGTTTCTTGTTAAAGAAGATAAGATTAGATTTTGATTTCTTTATGTATTTTTCTCCAATATTTGTTGTTTTTCTCAAATTCTTAACGATCATTATTTTTGTTATGTTAGAATGGGAGAGAAGTCATGTAACTATTTTCTTGAAGTTATCCCTCAAGATATTATCGAAGAAGTCGTTGCATACATTGCTTCAACATATTCTAAATCTCTTCATGATCTAAAAATGTTACTCGCTTGGTAATGTCATTGTTTATTCATAGCATTATATCTAAATATATATTAATTTGCAATTGTAAAAGTTTTTATGCAGCATCTAAAAGCTACAAAGTTGGCCACTTTATACGAGTTGATAATTTATCGTGTCTTGACATGAAAGAGTACATTATTTTCTTCAAAATTGTGCCCGGAAAGACAATTTGGAAGCTCTTTTGGTGCTTGGATTGGTGAAAAACTTACCATTCATTTTTTTGTGTTAGATAAGTTATAGTTGTAATATTGATTTTTTTTCAAATCGAATGTATTCAGTTGAAAATGGATTCAGGCATCCAACATCTCACAAATGCAATGTTTAAAGGTCATTTACTTGCTGACTATGTAGGGGGGATTCTTTTGTACAAAAATCAAGAAACTCATCATTCTGCCATGGAAATGCTTAACATGGTCACTGATGGAAGAATTGATATTGTTTTAAGAGCATTAGCAAGTAGAAAATTTGGTAATCATACAATTAATAAATGTAGACATCTGCAGCAAAATTGTTTAGTGATATAGTATGGAGTTTTGATAGAAAATAGATTATAACAGATGGATGGGAATGTGAAAATTATTTGTACGGTCGGAATACCAATAATATAATTTCTAATGAATGGTTAGGTGAAGATGGATTAGTGAGAGCATTTTACAGCCAACTTTATAGATGGAAATATGAATTTAATTTGTTTACAAAACTTTTGTAATGTTTGTTTAATTGTTTGATTTTTTTTTTTTTTTGTAAGTTGTTTGTGCATATAATGTAGCCTTATATGGGTGTTTTCTTGAATGAATTCCATATGTAATGAAATTTTGAAACAATGACTTAAATGTTATTGTATGATTTCTTTATTTGTTCAGTAATTTATTTATTTTGATATCAAGGATTTTGTTATTGATTCTTTGTTTAAGAAGAAAATCATATTTGGTTTTGATTTTCACAATTGTTTTTCACACACACATATATTATATTTATGTTTTCGGTTAATTTGGTTAAAGACTTTATTGTGGTTATTAGATGGTTGTTATTCATGATAATACATAATTTAGTAATTGGGGGAAGATCAAAATGATCTTTCCAATTTTCCATCATATATATATATATATATATATATATATATATATATATATATATATATATATATATATATATATATATATTTGTTCATCTTAATAATTGCATAGTTATATCATTTGCAATAATATGACCCTATTATAGGGAGTGTGTAATGTTTTTTCATATATTATAGTATAGTATAATATAATATAATATCATATCATATCATATCATATACTGAGATACATTTTTTTTAAAAAATATGTCATTTGGTGTTTGTGAGAATGCTTCCATGAGGATAAAAGATTAGTATTTGACTTAAAGCTTAATTTTCTGCTGAGTTAATTTTAAATCATATCCACAATGGACTCTGAAACTGTAACATGGTTTTCTGCAATAATTTCTTTAATTTTCCATATATTTTCACTTTGAAAACGTGTCTTGCAATCCTCTTAAAAGAGAACATACTATAAATAATCCATTACAAATAATAGTACATTCTAGATGTTATAAAAGATTTCTCTATATACAACACTCCTAGTCTTATTTGTATATTTGTCATTATCGTCAAGAATCAAAATCTTTAATCCTTTAGATGATGAAATTCTTGACAAAGCAACATAAAATTTGTCCATGTGAGAAGACAAATCTTGGTAAATATATGTCATTCGATGATAACCACTTCTAGCATTATGAGAATGGCTATTTGTAGAAGAATATTACCAATTTTTTTTTAGTGAATTATTGATTAGCTTCATGATTGACCAATAATTGATTGCTACTAATAAGCCCTTGAGGATAGATATGGTTGTGTTTCTTTCATTCATTATCCTAAATAGTCATTAGCTTCTAGGTATATGTGGCCTATAGAAATTAATTATCATCATAAATTTTTTCTAAAAAAACTTCTACAAATCTAGAAACAACAATAATCTTTTTATCGTGTTGTTGTTTGAACATATTCTGAAACAGCATTGAATAACAATGGAGTTATTCTAGAAGAATTACCTACAGCTTGGCTCAAATCTCTCATTGTCCATCTTGAAGAGTAAGCCCATGGAATGAGACCAGGTTTTCCGTCACGTGGTTTCCAGTGACGCACTCCGGCGTGGCAAGGATGGCACTAGCGTCGACTAGGTTCCACGCTAGCTCTAGGAAAACAGCGAAGATGAACATTGAGTTAAGACAATGCCGTCTAACTCAGTAATGTGAATGCTTGTCACTCCTCCGCCGTCGGATCTGGTCGCCATCTCACTTGCACGACGATCTGAGTCGTCCATTTCAGCGACGGCTGTGCCAGTGATTCGAAGAGAAGAACAAAAGGGAAAGTGAGAATGAGATTTCGAGGTTAAAGTTTGCTTAGATTGGAAAAAATTGTGGTTCAACTAAAATAATATATATATATATATATAATTATTTATGTATATAAATATATATAACAGTTTAAGCTTTTATAGTTTCCTCTAGCAAATCACCAACGCTCATCTGCCTCAAGATTAGCACTAATGTTACTATAAAGAATGTGTTCTAGGGTTTTTCATTTCTTTCTCACAGCCGCGCCTCTCTTCGGTTCCTCTTGCTCTTGGGATTAGGGTTTCCTCTCGGTCGGAATGGCACCGCCGTTGAACAAGCCGAGGACTTCCAGCCGGAATCCGGATCTCATCCGGGGCATCGGCAAGTTCTCGAAGTCAAAGATGTATCACAAGCGCGGGATCTGGGCAATTAAGGCAAAGAACGGCGGTGCATTGCCCAAGCACTCCCCAGCACCGGCGGCTGAGAAGCCCACCGAGAAGCCCCCTAAGTTTTACCCCGCTGATGATGTGAAGAAGCCCATCGCCAACCGCCGGAAGCCCAAGCCTACCAAGCTCAGGTTGATAAGTGAATCCTTTGTTTGTTTGTCTTGCTCTTGATCCTGGATTTTTTTTTCTCTCCTTTTGTTTTTCTTACGATTTTGATGGATATTGTGAAAATTTGTGTGTGTTTTAGGGCTAGCATCACTCCTGGGACTGTGTTGATCCTGCTTGTTGGGAGGTTCATGGGAAAAAGAGTTGTTTTCTTGAAGCAGCTTCCTTCTGGGTTGCTTTTAGTTTCAGGTCAGTTTTCAGAGCTTGCTGGAAGGGATAGCATTGTTATATCCTAAAAGTTCATTTGGTATATTGATGCGAAAAACTTTCCATTGTGATTCTTATAGTTTTGTCATTGCAATAGTTGGGTTTATTCATAATTGTTGATTCAGTAAGATGGCTTCTTGGTATGCTATTTAGTTTGTGCATCCTGTGTGGTAGGCACCAATTGCTTTGTGGACATTTAACATGGTAATGTTGATCCTGTATTGATGACTGGTTATCAGTTACATTTGTTTTGCAAGTGATTTGATGTGATTAAAAATGCAATTTTTTTGCTGTGTGAATTTCTCTTGTTTGCAAATTTTGCATGATATTGTGATGATATCCTTGTGGTGCTCTCTGCTTTTACTTGCGTTTTGTGTAGAAGTTGGGATATGCTGATGTGTTGAGATTTAGTGTTGTACATGCAACTTGCAATTGAATGTTAGCTTTTGGTTTACGGCTATATAGCATTTCTCTTTAGTCAGAATTTGGAGGTTTTGAGCTTTGATTTCGTTATTGGGTAACAGCTCTAGGATTAAATTTGTGCTTAACCTTGAAGGAAAATAATTAAATAATTGATTGACATCTGTACTATTATTATTGAGAATTAGAAACAGGAATTATGATTATGGTTTTGATTGGTAGCATATTATTTTTTGGTTGTGATTGCTGGCTGATTTGAATAATAGCCTTATGTTAATGGATTGGGCATAACCTTAATCTGTGCATTGGACCTTTACACTTTCAGTTTGTGGAATATATTTGTTTATTTCAAACCATGATTTATACTTTCTGAAGATTTGCTTATTTATTAGCTTGTTATACAGTGTGATAATCAATGTATTTTTTGTTGTAAAATGGCATGCTGCCATTATCTTTATTGTTGCATGGACATAATTTATGGTATTCATTTGTTCATTGTATTTAACAAATAACAACTTTGGTTATTCTGTGCCTTGCTAATGCTTGTTATGTTTATTGCCGCATGCCATTGTTTTTTAGTGTTTATTTGATCACTGTATTTGACATCTTCAAATGTACCTTGTTTTGCTCGATTGAAAATACACATTTTTATAGGCTATCTTATTGGCGCCATTTAATATCAAGTTATACATTTTGGTCAGGCCCCTTTAAGGTCAATGGTGTGCCTTTGCGTCGTGTCAATCAGTCTTATGTTATTGGGACATCAACCAAGGTGGATATTTCTGGAGTGAATGTTGACAAGTTTGATGATAAATATTTCAAGAAGGAAGCAAAGAAGAAGAAAAAGAAGACTGAAGGCGAGTTCTTTGAAACAGAAAAAGAGGTGTGTGTGCTTGATTTATTTAGTTTTCATACACGTTCCTCTGCCATTATCCTCTGTTTAATACTCCATCCTGTGCTTTTGCATGAATGTAGGACAAGAAAACACTACCCCAGGAGAAGAAAGATGACCAAAAGGCTGTGGATGCTCCCTTGATCAAGGCTATTGAAGCTGTCCCAGACTTGAAGGCCTATCTTGGCGCTAGGTTTTCTCTTAGGTCAGGCATGAAGCCTCATGAACTTGTTTTCTAGATGTTGAACTACTTTATATGTCCTTGCATTTGTCTCAAAGATTAGTTTGTGATGTTGGTTTTGAAACATTCAACGAGCCGAACTTGTTTTTGTTATATTGACTTTTCATTGAGAAGAATTCTATCTAGTTGAGTCTCACAATTACTAGAGGATGTGTTATCATTTGAATCATCATCCCAATTTTGAGAATGCATGTTTTCCAGTCATGAACTATAAAGAGATTGATATGAACCAAATTCTCATCATCTGTGAATTTGTTTTAACGTACTTTGAATTTCTTTCTAGAATTATATGCCATTCATCTGCATTACCTTTGTGTGTAGTCTTCTGTCTGTTTCATTATTAAAACTGGTCAAATAACATGAAATCAAATATGCAACATCCATTGACACTGAAGAAACATAAAAAAACCAGTAGTTTAGTAATATGTCAAAATATCATAGATGACACAAAAATCAGAACACTACAAAAGAGACACACATACTTTTATGTACCACCAAAGCAATGAAATCAACTGACATACCAAATGAAACAAAAACCAGACAAGCAAAGTATTAATCAAAGCATGCTGTCAATCTTTGAAGGTAATCTCTTGAAGAAGTTACTGGGCACTGATGGCAGCTTGCTCCTAAACCTGGGGTGCCTCATGATAAACAACCCAGCCACCATGGCCACCACCCTGAACGGTGTCACATACAACACCACCGCGGCCACCAAACAAAACACAACGAACAACGCTGTCGCTCTCGGGTCCCTCCAGCTCAAAACACCCTGTATTCTCTCCCCTTGTGTCGCCATGTCTCCCACCACAGTCTGTATTCTTCCGGCCACGCTCCTCAACCTATCATACCTGTACAACAGCATCAAACTTAAGAAATAGTCTAGTAGACAGTAACAGATAACAGATACTGAAACATGAAGTACCTCAGTCGAACAATGTCATGGCCTTTGGTTGTCGGAAAAGTATCAAACTCTTCATCTAGCTCATCCGGAGGTACCCCTTCCGCCCATGACAGCTTGATATCCATATGCGGCGGGTGCCTCGGCCGGCGCCGGAAATTCCAGACACCAATAACAAACATATACAAAAACACAGTCGGCAAAATCAATTCCGGGTACCAAACCAGAATCATAAACAAAACATGCACCAACAAAGTAGTCACCGGATTCCTCCATCGACAAACATCATCGAACCACCTGCAAACTCCAATTACCCCAGAAAGCAATCCCATGATCCGAAAAAAGTTTGCCTTACTCCTCCTCATACTCCACAAATGCGAGTCCACATCCAACATATACTCCACCGTCTCCCGCCTCAACGGCGGCTCAGCCCGACCGAGTCTCGCCGCAACAATAGTCATCGCTTGAAACCTTAAACTATCCAACTGATTCACAGTAAAAGGATGAATATAATGCATCTTCGGCAACAAAGGCCTTGAGTAAAGATGAATCATAGTAATAAACGAAAGACAAGTAAACCGCACAGCCAAATGTAGTTCTCCCATTTTCTTTACACCTGACGGTTGCAATACAATAAGCGGGTAAGCATGCGTGTAAATCCGATCAGTCTCAAGAGTCGACAACCTGATCCGAACTTTACCGATGCGCGCATCACGCGCAGCCGCACCATTCGCAGCACCAAGATGACAATTATCGAACACACCGAGCGTTATCACAGTGCACGCGTCGAACACTTCCCAGGTATACTGCTCGTTCCACTTGGGACTCAACGAGTCAATGATCGTGCGTGTGCGCACCCACTTCTGTCCATACTTAGCCACGCAATACGCGTCCGTGGTGCTGCGCGTGTCGCGTGTCTTCATGGCTTGCAACCCCTGCGCGCTAAGTATCCCGAGCTCGAGCACGCCGATGGGTGCCTTCCAGAGCTGCCGTGCAGTCGGACGGTTGTCGGAGAGATACATGGTTGATTCATCCATAACATGGTAAGCACCCTCGAGACAAACGCGCAAGTGAATCCTACTAGAAAACTTCAACTCTTTTCTTCTATCCCCTTCCAACGCACCGAACCCAAACTTCTCCAGATTAAACCACTGTGAATGCACCGGTCTGTGATCCAACCTCTTTTCAAAGATGGTTAGCGGGAGTGTTATCCTGCTGAGAAGCTCATCTTTGGTTGCACTCACTTTGTCTTCGATGGTAAGCACAAGGTGTTCGTCAAATGGCTCAGCAGCTACAAACACTAGATCCTCGTTCCAGAGTGGGCTCAGTGTGCGCGCAGGGCACGTCCGAGTCTTCAACACTTGGTTCCCAACTTGCGCCTTGACGAACACGTCCGGCACTCGGCTCCGGTCATTCGGCTGCACGTCTTGAGCTTCAATCACGTTCACTCTGAGATACCAGAGTTTTGGTGATACATAGACTTTTGAGCGAATGTTGTAGACACCTTCACCTTGCACTGATGTGGCATCTGTGTGCCATGCTTCTGGGAAGGCTTCATCTGCTTGTGTTCCTATCCACACTGCAAGCATCACTTCACCTCTGAGTTTCCCTTCACCACGCCGTTCTTCCAACCGATACCATTGCGGTGCTAATGGACTATCTGGTGGCACTCTTGTTGGAACTTCATTCAGGTCGAACACTACTTTGCCTACATAATCATCTCTTCCCACCATTTCTTTGTCTTTGATGAACACTTCTAGTACTGATGATTGAATTCTTTCCTTTGCGAATGCAAACACTTGCTTCCATTCTGGATTGGTCTTTTTCTCGAAGTGTCTAGTTGTGCCTTTGTAGTTGCCTAGTTTTACTTCGACGTAAGGGTCGATGCTTCCGGTGATGGTGTTCACCGGCAAGTCTTTGGCCTTCTCGACACGAACATAGAGATAGTACATTTGCTCGACGAGGTCGTATGTGCTCGTCGGCCTGTCTCCGATACCGTATAGCCATCCTCCGCCTTTACCTCCCCCCGGCCACCGTTCTCCGAGCTGTGGCTTTGTGTCTTTGAGCTTGTACTCATCTTGCTGTTGCTGCAACTGCTGCATCTTGATACTAAACGTGTGATGTTTCAGTGACAGTTATTTCAGTTGGTGGTGTCTTGTTATGAGGATTGAGTCTATGAAGGATTTGTTTGTTTTGGTGGTAATTCATGAGCCTCCTCCACCTCCAACTTCATCATGCAGTGTCTCCATTAATGCCTTCTTTGAAGGAGAAGATTGAAGCTTTGTTAAAGAGAAGACACGGTGTTAAGCTTCATCTGAAAGGGTTCTCATGTTTGGAATAAGAAAAAGTATTGATTGAGATTGCAAAAGCAAATTAAGATCTAAAGGTTTATTTTTAGAAAGCATTACAGGAGGAGGAGGGCCTTTGGCAAAGAAGCTTTTCCTCTTCTTCTTCTTCTTCTTCCTCTCTTCACTTTATTCTGTTTGCATGGAACAGTGATTGTATACTTCTTTGGCTTCTGATTCTGCATTCACTCATGTTCAACACAAGCAAATGAAGCAATTAGTTGTCAAGCTCATCATTTTCATATATAATATATAAATTATTTTTATTTTTTTTAAAATATATGATGTGGAAGGCTTTATTTATTGATGATATTGAGTATTCATTGTTTTCAGTATATATATATATATGTGGTAATAGTAAAATAATAATAATAATAAAGAGAGGAAAGGTTTTAAGTAATGGTGTGTCCAGAGTGCAACAGACCTGTTATTTTGATGTCCAACCAATATATATATTTTTTATTTTTGTTCCAATAAAGAGGCTAGTGGTGGCTTTATTCCTGAACTTTGAAAGATGGTATTGATTCTCACCACTATCATATAAACTTTAGAAAAAAAATTGGTGAGTGTTTGGATTCTTAATGTTGAGCTATGATAAGATTTAGATGCTTTTCTATCTGTTTCATTTATTGTTTTCTCTCACTCTCTTTCTCTCTCTCTCTCTCTCTCTCAAGTCTATGTGAACTGAAAAAAGCTTGAAGTCTCTCCACTGTTTGTTTATGTGATTCATGACACCAAAGAATCAAATGTGACAGAAATTTCCATGAACTTGCTTAGGGATTACGGAAAGGAGAAGCAGTGAAGTTATTGGACTTTGATGTATAGTGACCATTTTGGAATTTTCCTTTTTGCTCAGATTAAATTTCCAAATTATTGTTTATAAAACAAATCGCCAAATCACCACCTTTGTCTTTAAAAGAAAGTGTTTATTTTGAAAAAAAAAATATTTTCATTTATTTCAAAAAAGAATAAACGATTATTTGGAAAGCCATTTGGTAGAAGTATTTATGAAAAACATAATTTAAGTATTTATTTTTATAAATAAAACCAAACGTCTTCATAATTTTGAGTATGTTGTTAGATGTTTTTTTTATTTTAAGAAAATAATAGATTAAATTTAGATATTTTTAAATCAAAAATGGTAAATGAATATTTTTAAACATAGAAGGAAAGAAACTTTTGTGGTTTCTACAATTATTTATATAACTTAATTTATTCTATGTATTTAAAGAATTCTTCTTTAATATAATTTGTATATTTTTTTTAATTTTTAATTTTTATTCCAATGTTAGTATGATTCTAAGTCTTATGTATCGTTTATACATAAATACATGACCATTTAATTTTTTTTTAAACAAATATTGATATGATACTTGACTCCATGTTAGCAGACTAAGGGAAAAGTTTTTAATTAATTTTCATAAAAATTAAGCCACATGTATTGCCATGATAACATGTTAAAAAAATATAATAAATAAATAAATATACTGAAACATTTCACTAAAAGGCATTTAAACTTATATAAGTATTGGCATCACCCCATATTTGTTCATTTCACTAAAATAATAATAATAAATGAAACATTAATATTTTTGAAACAAATTAATTGTATATTAATATTTTTGAAATAAAAAAATTAAAATAAATGACTTTAATTCAAATTAAAAAAATAACAAAAGATTAAATATATTTTTTAATGTAAAAAAAAGACAAATTTAATTACTAATTATTTTAAAGATATGATATTAAGTCCACATAAGCAATTTAAGCTCACTTTTAAGCAAACTTATTTAAATATAATAAAAATACTTCATATACACACAGAGTTACCATCCTCAAAGTTTCAAGTTTAATTCGAGATGAAAAAAAAAACAATGTTAATAATTTGATACATAAATCAATGATCATTGGTAATAGTGAATATAGATAATATTGCAAGCATTTAAGTAACATTTTATAACACTATTTGATGAGATATATGATTTGAAAAGTTTTTGTTTAATTAATAACTGTCATATTCTATAACTGTTTGTTTATAATAGATACCAGTTGGCTTGTTGTATTAGTAGATGTCTAATTATTTAAAATATAATGATATTGAGTTCAAATAAGCAATTTAAGCTCACTTTTTGTTAGCCCAAACTAATGGCCCAAACCAATGGCTCATTAATACCAATTTCTCTTAAACCATCCACTTAAACTAAACCATTACCTAACCAAACCATTAACTTACAACCATTATTTTGAGAAGCTGTGGGCTGGTTCAGCACACACCATTCTTCTCTATAAATTGAGAAGAATGAAGCCCATTTGACACACAACCAAGTGTAGAAGCAAAGTGAGAGTGAGGAAATTAGAGAGAAAAAGAAGAGTGGAGAAGTGTGAGAAAATATTTTGAGAGTTAGTCTATTCTCCTAGTATAAGAGAGAGTACTGGTTTTCTCCTTATTATTAGAGAAAATTTGTAACTCCTGAAATCTTCCAACTTAGTAAATTCTTCTATCTTTGCCCGTGGTTTTTACCCTAATTATATAGGGGTTTTTCTTGTAACATCTTTGTGCCATTTATTTTTCAGCATTATTCTTATTTATTTTGTTGTGGTACTGCTCTATTCGGTCATACATTCTATAACACTTTTAAACAAACTTATTTAAATGTAATAAAAAATACTTCACGTGCATACACAAGGAGTTACCATCCTCAAAGTTTTAAGTTTGATTTGAAATGAAAAAAAAAACAATGTTAATAACTCTATACATAAATCAATGATAATGGGTAATATTGAAGAAAAATAACATTGCAAACATTTATTTGACATTGTATTACAATATTTGATGAGATATATGATTTGAAAAGTTTTTGTTATATTAGTAATTGTCATGATCTATAAGAATTTGTTTATAATAAATAACAGTCGGTTTGTTTTATTATCAGTTGTTTATCTTACTATTGGTTATTGCTTTTTATAGATATTTATTTATTAATTTTACTCTTACAAAAAAATAGTTTGATTAACGATATTGTTTACCTTCTTGTTATTAACAGTATCAGTGCAAAAGAGTTGTGAGGAAAACATATTTGGAAGTGTAGCACCACAATAGCTTCAGATTATAGTTTTGTGCAAGTAGCCATCTAACTTTTCAATGATGACTATGACCTATAATATGCTAATGGAGAATTTTCTATGACCAAAAAAGTATTGGGAAGTTGTTGAATTTGGAATTGAAGAACTTGTAAATGGTGTAGTCTTGACAGAAATCTTGAAAATAAAGTTGGAAGCGAGAAAGTTAAAAGATTTGAAAATGAACAATTCCTTTTTTTAGGTAGATTGATTCATATGAGAAACAATTGCAAAGAAACTTCCAAGATTATTTTAAATTTCATGAATAAAATATATAAAGGATTTGCTTGAATAAAACGTGCACAACTTTAATTTTTGAGAAAGAAGTTTGAAACTCAACAGATGAAGAATTGTGAATTTATCATTCTCTATTGTTTTGGAGTAATGTAGACGAGCAACAAGATGTGATTATATAATGAGATTATAAAGATGTCACTATAGTAAAGATATTACGCTCCTTGAAACCAAAGTTTGATTATGCTATTTACTCCATAGAAAAATCCAAAGACATAAATGTACTTTCTCTTGATGAACTATAAAGCTCCTTACTAGTTCATTAACAAACAAAAGTTCAATTATATGGGAGCTCACTTTACACTACAACAAATTTGAATATTACTGGCGCACACGCTGGCGTCACACAATATCAAATTCTCATCACATATTATATTTGATGACATCCACCATGGTGTCACAACAATCGTCACCTTTGCACCGTAGCTAAAGATACATTATGACGATATGAACATTATCATCACAAAATGCTAAATTATATGTGACACATAAATGAATGTCACATTATACTTATATTTGGGTGATACTTATTTTTGTCATACAATAAATTATAGAGGGTCACACAATATCATGAATTGTCATAAAATATTATGAAAATATTCAACTATGAATGGCTAAAATCATATCGTCACACGAGTAGGTGACGTAGGGTTCGTCACCTTTTATTAACAAAATAACATCACTGGATATCATTGTTCGTCACACAAGATGAGAGAAATGTTCATCTATTCATGACAGAAAGAAAGACCGTCATGCGTATAGTTGACGTATGGTTTCTCACCCATTATTTAAAAATAATGTCAGTAGATAATCGACATCGTCAGCAAATATGAGATAAATGTTCAGTTGTTCATGACACAAACATGAACATCACATGAATAAGTGGCATATTTGTTATGCCACTAATTATAGGAAAATCACATCACAAAATATTTGTAAATGTCAAATTAATCGTGACACTAGCATAATCGTCACTCAAATGGGTGTTAACGCCAATCATTTTGTGACATTTGCAAAATTAAAAGGTGACAAATAAGCTGCATATTTGTGGCCACTAAACAATTAACAATTTAGTGACGTGAATAAATCATCAAACTAGTTGGTGAAAGATTATATATCGTTACAAATCATAGTTAAATATGAATAAATTTTAACGATACTTAGTTGTCACAATTATTATGTGAATTTTTTCCCTGTCCCATTTATCATTCATCATGAATATTTTAATATAATTTTTTATCACATATTTTTTTTGCAATCTATATTATTTTATATCATGAAATAAAGGAAAGTAGAACAAAATGATGTCAATAGCATTTAATAAAATATCCCACAATCTCAAACATAAATCATCTAAATAATAGAGTAATCAAAAAAATTATAAAACATCCTCACATCTTGATAAAGTTAGTATCTTTTAACAAAAAAAAAGTCCAAGCAAATTAATAGGTGTTGCAACTTATTTGATAGCTTACAATCTGATTCTTCTGATGACAATGATTCCATTGGAGAACTCGGTTCACTTGAAAATGTAATACATTCAATAAAAAAAACTTAATTGCAAAAATAAAAAAAATACAATGATAAGTAAATTAAAAAATAATGACAGTGCATGGTAAAATAAACCTAAAACATACTATTACCTACAAATTGTTATTTTTTTGAATGGTTGCTGCATCTCTTTGAGCCACACACCCTTTTAGGTGGATCAATGGTTGCTACATCTATTTGAATAAAAAATAACAAAAAAATATACATCATCAATATTTTTAAATAAAATTATAATCTTAGATGGAAAAGAAAAAAAATAAAACAACCATGAATAATAATATCTTAATTCAAAATAATATAATGAATCAATTTCAATGCTAGCAATGATTGTATAATGCTTAAAAATTTCAACTATGCATACCATTTGAGTTGACATCTACTGAACCTTGATGAGCTTGAAGGATTTGCTCATTCGGCAAATTTTGTTCCGAGACTGTTGAAGGTTGTCCTGATTGTTCATTATTTTGAGTTTGTTGTATAACTCTTTTTTTACTTCTAAATCTCAACCCGGATGCCATCCTCCATAGAACAATTTTCAATATAAATTAAATATAATCAACTTGAAGAATAGAACATTAAAAAACAAATCATAATAGAAGTTTAGATGAATTCATAGGTGTTTAGAGAACAAATATATTGAGTTTGAGGAGACAATAATAATAAATTAATTTGAAATTAAGAAACTAATGTTTAATTGGAGGAATAGATTATAGTGCACTTAGAGAAACTAGTGGGATAACATGACTTAAACAATACTAAGGTGCTCGTAGTACATGGATATAATATAAATATGATATTGTACTTTGATATATATATATATAATACATGACTCATCATAACCATGATAAAAGAGAATAAAAGAGTCATTTAAGAGAGCAAACATCATTGAATGTAGAAATTGATTTTTAAGATTCAAAGGTATATCACAAGCAAACATCATTTAAATTAACCATACTTCTAAATGCTTTTACAAATAAAAATAATATAACTTTAATTCATACTTTGTCTTCTTTTAGTGAAGTGTTGTCTTTGGAGAAAATTTTCAACAGCTCTCTTGCATAGGCAATGAAGAAGATGAATTGTGAAAAGAAGGGCTTTTTTTTTTAAGTTATGAGAATATTGGGTGAAATTTAGAAAGGGTTAGATTTTTCCTAATTTGCACAAAATTTTAGAAATCATGTTTGGTGGGAGTGGAGAAAATACTAAAAATAAAGATGTAAGAAGATTATTTAAAAGTTAGAGGACTAAAAAATGGCATATCATAATTAATACAAATTTGTAGGATCTTGATTATACAAAATTTTAGCTACAATTTTTGGCAAGAGTGGAGAAAATATGCATGTTGCTAGGGGTAACAAATTGATAGCAAAACCACATATTAAATAATCTTTTGAAAAAAAAAACTAGGATAATAAGAACTTAGGTAAAACCACACCTTATTAGGATATTCCAAATTGTTTGTATTTGCATATAAGATTTTTATAATGGCATTATAGAAGGACATTATTGGGTATTGTAAAAATTTTCATTATCAATTTTTTTTGTTATTTTTTCAATAATTACATGTAACTTTTATATAATATTTTAATACAGATGATTAGATATTACAAAAACTAGGATATTTTTTATTTTTAATTAAAGTCAATTATTTTTTAAAATGAGAGAATTTGCACTGTTTGTAATAAAAAGTTATCATTTATTTATATTTATAAATTATTTTAATACAGTATTTGTTAAAGCTATAAAAAACTTTTTTTTATAAATTAATTTTTGAGCTAAATTTTTCAAATGCATTTTATTATTTATTTCCCTTTTTCATTGTTAATGTTTTATTTTATTATCAAATGTATTTTATCTATTAATTTTTCTATGTAAAAACAGTAGTTTGATTAATAAAATTATTCATCTTCTTATTATTAATGGTATCAGGGCAGTAAGGTTAGAAAATAAAATACATGAGAGTATAGCGCCACTATGACTTCAAATAATAATTTTGCACAAGCATTTATTTTACATTTTGATAGCCATTATTATTTTGGATCATGTTAATGGAGAATTTTCTACCGTCTAAAAAGTGTTAGGAAGGTGTTGAATTTGGAATTGAAAAACTTAATTGCAAATGCTATAGTCTTAATAGATGTCCTTAAAACATAATTGGAAGTAAGAAATTTATAATATTCAAAGTCAAATAATTACATTTTCATGTACTTAATCATCCCATCTTGGAAACAATTATGTGCAAAGAAATTTCTAAGGCTATTTGGGATTCAATGAAGAAGAAATATTAAGGATCTACTCAAGTGAAATTGTATAACTTCAAGACTTGAGAAGGGAGTTTAAGATTCTACAGATGAAGAATAGTGAATTTATCACTAGCTATTGTGCTAGAGTATTGGATATAAGCAATAAGATATGATTTGTATTGTGAGAAGATGGAAGATATCAACATGGTGAAGGCATTTCACTCCTAAATACCAAAGTTCAATTATATTGTTTGCTCTATTGAAAAATCTAAAGATATAAATACATTCTCACTTGATGAACTACAAAGCTTCTTGCTAATTCATGAGCAGAAGATGAATAGAAGCTCCACTACATAAGAGCATGCTTTAAAGACTTCCATCATTGCTCATTCCTCAAATTCTGCAAAACGAGGAAGAGCAAAGGTCAAGGTAAAAGATACTGAGGTAGTAAAGATAGCAACAAGCATTTCAAAACTAATGATGACAAATCTCAAATCAAAGGCAGATAATATGTAACATTTTGGCAAATTCAAACTAAAGTGATTTTGATGTTATCATAAATTTGATTATTATCATTCTAAACATCACACCAGGCTACCTAATACCCAAAAAAAAAGGGAGAGCAATTAAATTTTGTTGAAGAGAAGGAAGCAAAAACGTTGTTGATGATGGTTCAAGTTGATAATGAATTCAAGTTGAAGTTTTGGCATATAGATATAGGCTGCATTAACCAAATGTGTGGAAGTCTTCTTTTTCTTATTTAAATGAAGGCTTTCATTTTCAAGTAATTTTTAGTAATTTTTAGTAATTATTGTACTATGAATATGATGGGAAAGGGTGCTATTAAGAAAGGAATTAAGAATGGTTTTATAGAAATTATTTCTAATGTTCTTTATGTTCTCAACTTGGAAAATAATGTATTGTGCTAATCAATTACAATAAAAAAAGGTATGTTATCACTAGTTAAAAGGGTTCTTGTGATAGTTAGAGGAGCCATGTCTATTGTTTAAATGTGTCCAAATAGGTTGCTTACATTGAAGATTGAAAATGTTCAACCTTGTTCGATGGCTGGAGTGAAAGACCCTTCATGGTTATGGTATTTTCGCTATGACCACTTGAGTTTCAGAGAATTGCATGCTCTCCAATAGAAAAAATAAGGTAATATGTCCTTTTTAAATCTCTATTCCCTCCTAAGTTTTTGATTAATGTGTTGTTGGCATCATTCTCAATTTCCTCAAAGAAAATTATAGATAGCAAAAGGTGTTTTAGAGTTTATTTGCGTATTTGTGTGCTAATAAAACCATCTTTTTAGAGAAAGAAAAAGATATTTAATTACCTTCATTGATGATTGGACTAAAAAACTTAGGCTTATTTTTTATAGGAAAAAATCATAAGTTTTTTATGCATTGAAAGTCTTGAGGCTATAATGGAAAATGAAACATAAGTGACATTAAGACCCTTCAACTGATCATGGTGCCAAACACTAGTCAATATAATTTGAAGTTTTTTGTAAAGATCATGGTACTCGCAGAGTGCTTATGGCCACTTACACGTCACAACAAAATGTTGAATCAAAGAGGAAATATATATCTATTTTCAATATGGCGAGAAGTTTATTAGAAAAAGGTAGAATTCCAAAAACATTTTAGTTGGAAATACTAAATTAGAGCATTTGCATCATGAATAAAAGTCATACATTTTCTATTCAAAATAAGATAGCATAGGAGACTTAAAGTGAGAAGAGACCACTTTATAGGTCATGTTAAAATTCTTGGGTTTGTTGCTTATGCCAAAACCCTAAGTGTGAATATATATAGGAAGAAACTTGGTGATAATGATGAAAAGTGTCTTTCTTGGTGTTAGTGAAACATCTAGAGCATATAAATTATTCACTCTACTGATATAAAAGATTGTGACCAGCAGAGATGTGCTTGATGAAGAAAATAACTGAAATTAGAACAAGTAATTGTCCACTTTAGTCCTATGTGATAATGATGCTAAAGGAGTTTCTATAGCTGAAAATTCATAAAATATATCTCCAACAACTGTTGAAACTTCACCAATAGTAGTAGAAACTTGGCCAACAGCAATTGAAGCTACTAATGCAATAGTTCAATCTCTTCATCTTGTTTAAAAAAGACAGCATGGATGGAAGATTGTGAGTTAACTAGAAATTGTCAATATGAAGATGCTATCATTCACTTACTTTTTTCCCTAGAATGTAACCCTACAACATTTGAAAGTGTTGTCAAGAAATAAAATGGTAAAATGAGATGGATGCTAAAATAGACACTATTATAAAAAAAAATGGAAGCTATCTAATATTCAAAAAAGGCATAAAACGATTGTAAAGTGAGTCTTCAAGACAACAAATCTCTAGGAAAGGCTCTTGATAAGGATTTTTTTAATCATATGATATTATAGTTATTACTTAATGCGATTAGTTATGCATTACGTACGTATATGCCACCACTTCAATTGCTGGGCACAGTAAGACACTTGACTCCTATATAAGAAGTCTAGGGCTTGACTCCTTCTCAACTGCATTGTTGAGACCTAATAATAAAAAAATTGTGTATGAGATTGGTTCGTCCACATTATAAAAAAAAAATGTATGTATGTATTCATTCATTTAGTTAAAGCATCAATTAGATGGTATCTTGTTCGACTAGTGTTTATTAAGTAACTCATGTTAGAATAAGTTGAGTTCAAGTTCAAGCCTAAGTTGAGTTTAATTAGTTTTGAGGCAAGGAAAACAAAGCCGTGCTTGCTCAAGTTCACTTAGATCGATCCTATATACTAATATATTGCTATTGTAGAAAAGTTGATGCTAACAACAATGTAAATGATTTATTGTTCTCATCTATGCTTGTTCGTGCTACACCGATGCATATATGATCCAATTATTAATGAGTCATGATGTAATCTCCAACTTTGATTCTAATTAAGTTTAAGAGTATAGGTGTAAATTAAATAGAATTACATCAAATAGAGAAGAAAAGAAATTTGTGCTTCTATTAAAGGTGCCAATAAGGTAATACAATCTATAATTCTACGTGGCTTGAACCCTTTATCCATGCTGGTCCAGGATTAGCATATCATATGTTGTGTCGGCTCAAGCACATGAATTGGCACTACATCGCTTAGGATTTTTTTTTTTTTTTTTTTTTTTTTAAGTGAATAAGCAATAACTTCATGTTTGGGTAGATTTCTTATGGGCATGTCTAGCACTCATGTCTTTTTTATTTTAAATATATAAAAACAATTTTAAGATATTTATTATTTTAGATTGAATAATTTTTTTTATACTTTACATAGAAAATGTTTTAATTAATTTAGTTTTCAACATAAGCAATTTATTTAGGATTTGATCCTTGATGTAATTTATTATGTGGATGATGATTTAACATAGGTTTGGATATTTTCTTTTTATTTGAATAATTCATTTATTTATGTTTTAGATTTTTTTTTTTTTTTTTTTTTTGTAATTTTGAGAATTTTTGGATTTTTCTAAATTTTTTTTTAAAATTTAATCGGGCAGTTCCAGGGATGCCAAGATGCATTAATAAGTTGGTTTTGGGTTGGGTCACAATTTGACCCATCTCGTTTTATACTCAACCCGACCCAACCCATTTAATCAAGAAGCAATTCAATCCATTACTTTTATTGGTTAACCTGATCGAATCCATCTTACCCATTTAAATTAAGCATATATAAATACCATTCAATGTCTCTCAACACAGCCAAGAGTTCTCACAAGAGTTCATTGGAGATTTCATTGCTAATTTAGGCTCGTCCTAATGCAAAGAGTGCAAAAACACCAAACATTCAATGAAAAAAATAAATGAAATGTTTATGTAAGTTAAAATATAAATTGTTGAAAAATAAAATTAGCAACGCAGAACAATGTCTTTTCTCTTCTGTGAACCTCATCTTAAAAAGAATACATGAAAAATATGATTCTTAACAAATGCAATCCGGAAAAGGAGTGAACTTATAATCAAAATGGCATACTTCCGTAGATTCTGTCTATTTTGTTTTCCATCTGCAACCAAATCAAAGTTAAAAAAAATAATAATAATTTATATATATGAAATAATTTTTCCCGTTATTTATGTACTGTTAATAAAAAATTATGAGAGACAGTACTATTTCAATAAATCTTTTCAAACATAATAATTAAATATTCAATACAAACCATATGTTTGTACTCATTCTTTCCAAATTCGTTTAGAATTGTTTTTAAATTATTCTTGCAAATTATGATTTTTTTTAAATATTCATTTCCAAGATTGTATGAATTATAGGAAATAATTTAATTTTTTTAACATTCTTTTGAGTAAGAGTTGATATTGTGACATTTTTAATATTCTGAAAAGAAAATTAATCATTATTTCTATATAATTTTATAGCTAAATTATTTAAAACCCAAATAAAATTATATTAAGAAATCCTCTCAAAGAAGATAATTAATTATTTGATGCGAAACTATAAAAAAAAAAAAGATTTCAACTCAATACAAATTAATTATTTTGAAGGGTTAGGAAATATATTACTGGAATGATGTTTAGTCGTAATATTTTAATCATTGTTACAATATGACATATATAGGGGTTGTTTGGATTGGCTTTTGAAAAACCCAGAAGTGCTTAACTTATAAAAAAAACATTTCTAGGCTAAAAAAAAAACATATTTGTATTAAATTTTCTGCATTTTTAGTTTTTTTTCATAAGCTGCCATGTGATACTTTTGGAAAAAGTACTTCTCAGAAGCTGCCCTTAGTTTATTAGCGTATTATTATTATTATTATTATTATTATTATTATTATTATTATTATTATTAGTATGTTAGTATTAGTATTGTTATATTAGTATTAGTATTAGTATTATTAGTAGTGTATTAGTATTTATATTTGTATCAGTATTATTATTAGCGTATTTGTATTAGTATTAGTATGCTAGTATATTAGTATTAGTATTATTGTTATTATTATAATAACTCAATGAAGGCTCATTTTAATAATTTGACATTGAAAAAATGTTTTTATGAAGAATGCACATACAAACAACTTCACACATATAAAAGTATTTTTACATTAATTACTTATCTAAATATAAAATACAGAAAAACATTCAATTTAAAAAAATTCAAAAAAAGCCATATACTTTTTTTTAACTTAGCAGTGGATGGCTACAATGCAGTGTTTATTCAACAAAAGAACACATTTTAATTAATAATTACCGGCAATCATTTTGTTAAAGCAAACAGTTTTTATTTAAGTCATTTTTATTGTAGATATTTGTGTGGGGAGAGATAAAGACAGTGATTCAATTATTGGGGGTGTAGGAGAAGGAAAGTAAGAGGGAGGGTCATGTTTTCAAGTTATGTTTTTCAAAGTATCTCACATTAAAACCTCTCTCTCTCTCTCTCTCTCTCTCTCTAAATTTATATATTTGTTTCTTACCTCTCACACACACACACACACTAACCAAATCCTCACCATCTTCATCACCACCGTCCCTTCATCCATCAAAATCACAAAAATCACATAGTTGATCCTTGGCCCCCCTCTTTTGAGGAGATAGTTTCCATGCCAAAAAAAAAAAGAAGAAAAAAAAAAAAAAACCCTTTTTACCGCCTCTTCGCTTTAGAGAAAAATGGTTCTTTTTTTTACTGCCTCTTCACTTTCGAGATAAATGGTGTGGAGAAGAAGGTTGCAACTCCCTTATTTCCTTTGTTCTGTTTTTTTTTTTTTCAATTTATGTTTTTTTTTAATTTGGGGTTCCTTTTCTATTGGGTTTTAATGCAAAGATGTAGAGAAATTTACATTTTTCCCGTCTAAATATTTTTAATTGATCAGGGTGCTTTTATTAAATGGTTATTGCGTTGAGTTGTTTTTGTAGATATACCCCTGATTCTTTTATAATTTTATAAGATATATTTTTGTACATTTATAGTTGCTTATGTCATTTAATAATTGATTTATAAATTTTTTTAAAAAATATAATTTTTTTTTAATTTTTTTTCCTTTTTATAAAATGAATGGAGGAGGGTGAAAAATAAGTCATTGTTTTTATAAGTTTTCTCTCTAGTTTTGGAGTAAGTTGTCCTTTTGTGATTTAGGTTTCCATTTTTCCACTATGTATTTCTTGATTGTTTTTGTTACTTTTTATTTTTCAAATGTGTAATTATTATGTTCTTGTTTATCTTAGAATGGGAGAGAAATATTGCAGTCACTTTACTGAAAGCATTCCTCAAGATATTGTTGGAAAATTTTTTGGATATATAGTTTCAACTTCTTCTAAATCCCTTCATTGCCTCCAAATTTTGTGTCTATTGTAATTTCATTCATTCATAGAATTAAAAAAAAACCAACTATTTCTTTCAATAATAACAAATGAGTTATTTTTTTTCAGTTGCAAGAGTTTTTATGAAGCATGAAAAAGTCAGAGAGTGGCCAGTTAATAAGAGATGAGAATTTATGGTACCTTGGTATGGAAGAGTATATTACTTTTCTTTGGAATTGTGCATAGATTGGAAATTTGAAAGTTAGCTTGGAACTTGGTTTGGTGAAAAATTTATAATTTCAATATTTTTTTTAATCTTAGATAAGTTATACTATTAATATTGGAAATTAAATTTTAAAATTGTTTTGCAGTTAGAATGTATAAAGTTGAAAATGGATTCAGGCATTCAATATCTATATAATGCAGCTTACAAAAGTTATTTTGCCGCACAATACGTAGAGGGGATTATTTTATAAAAAAAAAAAAAAAACAAATGACACGTTTTTATGGCATGACAATGTTGAATTTGGTTGCTAATGGAAAAGTTGATAATGTTTCATAAGCAATAGAAAGCAAAAAATAATGTAATCATATAATAAACAATTATAGATATTTTATAGCAAAAAAGTTTAAAGAGATCGTATGGACTGTAGAAGGTAAATGAATAGAAAAAGAAAATCGGAGTGTGAAAATAGTTTTGTGGACCAAAAGTTAATGATGTAATTTATAATAAATGGTTAGTTGAAAATGAATTAGTAAGAGTGTGAGAGACCGACCCACCTCAGTGAGACTCAGAACAAAACTCATCACAAGCCAGATATTGTTTTGCCTAGTCGCACAATAATTCGCACTCCCCCGGAGTCGAACCCGCAATCTAAGCCTTTTGTCTCACTTAAAGTGAGCGCCTCTCACCAAGAGACAAAAGGCTTAGGGTGCAGGTTCGACTCCGGGGGAGTGCGAATTATTGTGCTACTAGGCAAAACAATACCTGGCTTGTGATGAGTTCTGTTCTGGGTCTCACTGAGGTGGGTCGGTCTCTCACAAAGAGAGTTTTGTAATCAAGTTCACAGATGGAAATATGAATTTAGTTTGTTTTCGAAGCTTATGTAATATTTGTAGTATTTATATTTTTTTCTTTTTTTTTTTTTACAATAGTTTTCTGTGTGTAATTTTGTGTTACATGGGTACTTTCTTGAATGAATGTGATATGTTATAACATTTTGAAGCAAGAATTGGTTTAAGATTTCATTAATGTAACAAAGAACGACCAATGGTGGATGATTCATGTGAGCAACATATGATGCAAGTATATCTTGATTGCCTTCCCTTTCCTCATTGTTTTAACTAAACACATGCAATACATGCATGTGAAAGAGAGTCAACAGTCTTATCTATGATTTATAAGGAAAGATTATTTCAATTGTCTAGTTTTCACAGTTTACAATAATGAGAATGTTTTTTTTCTAAAAATAAACCTAAACTAAAGACTAATACTCAACCAACAAAAGCTTGATAAATGGCCATCACAAGTAGGAGTGGGAAAGATAGATATTAAGGGGATGGAATTAAAATTTAAAAACAAATAAAAAAGAAAGTATACCTATATATACATATATATCATTTATTATTATATTTATTTTGATTTTAGATAAATCCAAATAATTCAAATAATTCAAATAAATCTAATTAGAATATTAAAAACATTATTTTAAATTAAAAAATTCTCACTTGAATTAGATTAACCCACTTTAATTTAAAAAAGAAAACAACAAAAGACATTTTACCAGATGAATAAGTCCTTGTCTTCTCCTCGTTTAAATTAAAAAAATATAAAAAAAAAATTAACTTCTGAAACTATCCAAAGTCTACTCAATCATGCACCAAATTCATCACTATCTTTATCTCCCACACCAATACCAATATATATATATATATATATTTTCATTTGAGCTTCATAAAACCCTACAATGTAATTTAAAAAAAAAACTACCAAACAAATGAAAAAAAAAAAGAATGCCTTCAAATCTTGACTTTAAAGCATGATTAATTTTTTGATAGGTCACTAAGTTTTGATGTTATTTTTTTCCGGTTACCAAGTTTTAATTTGTATCATAAAGGTTACTAAAGTTTAATTTCATTTCACCGGGAGGGTACCCGCGAGTGACCACATCCATGCTGCTGACGTGGATGCCGGAAAAATCATAGTCAGCACAGCTTGCCACGTCCACAGGCTGAGATGGAGCCTCCACGTCAGTAGACTGGTCCACGTCAGCAAAGTTGGTAACCGTTTTGATACTAAATGAGAAGTTAGTGACCGAAATGAAACATTGATTGTGACTGAGTGACCTAGAAAATATTTAATCCTATATTGAATTGGAGATTTTTTTTTTTATGCTATATTGAATTGGAGATTTTTTTTTTATGCAACCTGTGTTGATTTGAGTATAGATTTCATACTATCAAACATTCTATGAAAGAACAAGAATCAAGCAACTTCATCATCCATCATTTTTCCTAATACATTCAAAAAGCATATACATATATGACAATACAACAACTGTACAAAGCATTCAAATAACTTCATTCAAGCATTCAAATTCAAGTCTAACATCATCACATTTACATCAGTAAGTGTTTATATACATATTTAGTGTTAATTAACGTACTTAAAATGGATATCACCATCCCATTAAACCAGAACAAGTACATTTAAAATTATAAAAAAAAAAGGTAACAAAACCAAATCCAAATCCATAAACGAGGCCCTCAAAATGGTCTACCTTGAGTGCTACCACCACCTGTAGGAGCCCCAATTCCTGGGGGAAGCCACACCCTTCGTTTTTTGCTATTATCTCCCTCATTGGCTTTCTCATGTGGCTTTTTACCTTTCCCTCCAGTTTCTTTGCGTACTGCCTTATATGGGCAGATGTGCTTTTATCTGCTGCTTGTGAGGTGGTATTATCAGTCAATCCCTTCCTGATGCCTAGCTTTCTCCTTCTCATCAAATTTCCTTTGTCAGTAGTAGTGTCGGCATTAGTAGGGATAGTTTCATCAAGCGTGGAAATTACTTGCCATGTGTGAAAGAAGTAAGTACAAGTGTAAGGGGTGTAAGTGAAAGTGAAATCTAAAGTACCCGAAGATGCAACAATGTTAACTCCAACATATAGAGATTATTTAAATAGGAAATAAATGACTGCAAAAATACAATAGAAGCATGAGAATGAGAGCTCTACCCCATTCACTTGATTGACCACAAAAAAATTGATGTAAAAATTAAACGAAAATAAGATATTTCCATATAAATGAGATTAACTACAGACAAGAAAATATCAAAAACTTTTCAACTACTTTGATTACTTTGCATTATTTGATTTTAATTACTGTCAACTGTTATGCACCACAGACAACCTGCAGCTGAAATCTAGAAAGAGGTAATTACCTCAACAAGAACCTCGTAATGGTTAGTTTAACTTTAACTATGTTGGAATCTTCACATGGTTTACAATCTTTGTACATAGACAAGAATCGAGTTCATAATTAGTGGAGCTCCTAATATTGTTGAGTCAGACCAAAATCTCTCTAATCATCAGTCTGTTTCTGTATTTTTTTGAAATGGTTATCATGGCTTTTGAAGTTAGCCAAACAGTTTCATCTATTAAGATGCACAAGAAAAACAGAATGGGCATTTCTTCACAAGAATATTGCATAGATGAAAACTATTTTTGTTAGGTTTAAAACATACTAGAATTGGAGACAAAATCAAGTGCACGCATGCTGGTGAAACTTATAGGTCACAATGAAAGTAAAATGAATAAGATAGCCAAGTTATACAATTACCAAAGAAGAGCTTTGAAAAAAATCCAGATAGATCATCAAAAAAAATTTAATACATGACTAATGAGGTCTAGCATGTTTGGACCTTCTCCCAATCAACTATTGACCAACTTAAATTGTCACAACGAAGGAAGAAGAAAGAGAATAGGTGAACTTTAAGTCTCCTCACTATAAATGAATATACAGTTCAAGCAGTTAGAAAAAGAAGAAGAAGAAGAATATAGAAATTACATGCAAAAGCATGGCATGTAAACTTCAAATCTCGTCACTATAAATGAATGTTCAGTTAAAACAGTTCTATGAACAAATAGTGCAATATATAACACAAAGGTAATGCTCCCATAGCTCAACTACAGGATCAAAAAACATGTCAGAAGAATGGCAGAGGCATTAACTTTTCATTCATGTTTCATCAGCTCTCAAAATAAAAGGGAAAATATCTATAGATAAACAAGTTCTAGCCAATTTCATAACTTCTCAGTGACATATTCAACCTTACCTGTCCTGAACTTCTGCTAAGAGCTGCTTGCTCTTTCAGAAGAGCTTGTTCAACAGAGCCACCACTCTCTTCCAAATCCAAACCCACTTTGTCAAAATCTCTAAAATCCAAGAGTGATGCATGTTCTTGCTTAGCTCTGAGACTAGAGCGAAGTCTTTTAAACTCCTACAGAATAGTCATAAGAAAGAATAGGTCAATTAGCACCTGTGTAGATACAGCATCTGCTTCTAACCAACCTTGCCAACTACCAAGGCCAAGATCTGAATTCCAACATTGGATAAGTTTGTCAAATGAAAAATCTCATGGCATGTCATATGGTCGAGTCACATTCATCAATAGGGGTACATTGTTTGAGAGAGAGATCAGCTGCGGAAATTTAATGCAAGCCTAAGAGATCAAAATACATTTTTACCTGAGAGAGGTCCTGCAAAATTTCTCTATGTTGATTCAATGTATGGGAAAGTATTTCTGAACCTCCAGATGATACCCATGATTGCATTTGTGCATTTACTTAACCTTTCTATAACATATTCAATTTCATTCTCTGAACCGTCAGGTTTGTTAGAAACAAATCTCCGATAAGTGTTTAATTGTTCATCTAGCTGCCCTTCAAGTTTCCTTGCCTGGATAGAAATGAAGAAGAAAAGTTAATGTTAAGGTTAGGGTTTGGCTTGAGAGATGACTATAGGCCGCCGCTATGTGGCAGAAAACAATGGGGTTAGGGTTACGGTCTGGCTTGGGAGATGAGCATGAAGATGGTGGGGTTAGTGTTAGGGTTTGGCTAGGGCTTTGCTTGGGAGATGAGTGGGTGCCGTTTTGTGGGAGAAGACGGTGTGGTTAGGGTTAGGGTTTGCCTTGGAAGATTACTGGCCGCCGCTCTGTGGGAGAAGATGATGGGGTTAGGGTTAGGGTTCGCTTGGCTTGGGAGATTACATGGCTTTTATTCACATGCTGACGTGGACCAATCTGCTGACGTGGAGGCTCCATCTCAACCTGTGGACGTGGCAAGCTGTGCTGACTATGATTTTTCCGGCATCTACGTCAGCAGCATGGATGTGGTCACTCGCGGGTACCCTCCCGGTGAAACGAAATTAAACTTTAGTAATTTTTATGATACAAATTAAAACTTGGTAACCGGAAAGAAATAACATCAAAACTTAGTGACCTATCAAAAATTAATCCTGAGGTTAGTCGAAGTCACCAATTCTTGAGTAGAAGTTAGGAAAACTACATATTCAAACAGTTGGAAAGTCACCAATTCTTGTTTATGATTTGACTTGAGATTTCATTGCAATCTTATTATTTGTATATTATTTATATATAAAAAGATTTGTTAAAATATTCTTTATATTTGTTCATCCATAACAAATACTTTATTTATTAAAAAAATGCAAGTACTAAACCAATTTCAATCATTCGTTTTTGTTGTTAACACTCACAAATTTTCACTTAGTGAAAAAAAATTCGTATGAACAAACGTTAATTCATACCTCTCATAAGATAAAACAAACATCAAAATTTCATAGAGTCAAGAAAAAATACAGAGCGTGTACACACCCAATCTATATATTGGATATTAGATATCATAAATAAACATACATCTATATATATTGGAAATTAGATATCATAAACCAACTCCAATCTCTCTAGCTTTCTGCAAATAAGAGCCAAAATAATATCCATGATGTTCTTCATTTGAGCACTATTCACATCCTATTCTAAGTATCTATGAATGCCATTGGAAAGAAAAAGATAAAGTATAGAGAGAAATGAATGAAATCTTGCAAGGAAAAAAAAAGTAATCCATCAACTAAAATTTAAGAATATGAAGGCACACTATCTTGCAAGGTAACTAATTGTATATTTTTTTGCAAGGTACCAAATGACCCTTCAAAATGAAGAGTTCTTTTGGATTAGGTGGGTGCTATGAATTTATTGATTGAAAGATCTAACAATATATTAGATGGATACTATGAGTTGATAGTTAGTCTTCCAAGTCATTGGTATTAAAAAATCATTTATTACAAATCACCAAATGACCCTTCAAAATGAGAGTTTAAAAAAAAAAAATTTTACCGAATAGAATTAAGAGTTAGTGTATAAGTATATTATCTGTTCATTATTATTATTATTACTAAAAAAACTAAACCAAACCTTAATAATTCATTTAATTGGATTTTAATTATATTTCAAAAATTAGTTTGGTTTTTCCTTTTTTTTTTTTTTCATGCTCACTCCTACCACGTCGGCACAATTGCGATTGGGGACAAAAGTTGTTATTCAATTTACAAAAATACCCTCCAGGTTGTTAGCTTATTTATCATATAGCCACTGGTTTTCTCGTGACAATTACATAAAGCCTAGGGCATTTCCGTCCATCCATGCTGCTCCTCTCTCCCCAGAGAAAAAAGGAAAAACTCCACTGAAAACATAAAAGAAAAGATAGGGTTTTAAGATCTCTTTGATCTATTCAATGGTGACTTCATGGACATTGTTTATGGTCATCATTCTCATTCTTAATTTCAATGCCTTTTCATACTCTCACTTCCACCACTAGTAAGTATTTAACAAACCTCATTTTTCCTCCTGTCTTTCTTTCTTTCTTTCTTTACTGTTTCTCATGTTTCATGTCTCATAAAAATGGCAGGTTGTTAGGGAGACAAGAACATGGTATTCCACAACAAGGACTTCAAGGTCAGCAAACCAATAACTAAAGGTTCACATATATGTACTTGTTTTGATGTTTTATTCATTGGTTATTGAAGGATGGTAATGAAAGTTGAAGAAGTGGAGAAACAATACTATTCATTGATGTGATGAAGAAGCACCACACCAGCAACATCTGCAAGGTTGGTTCCCACTGTTTCTAACCCAATCCACCCTAACCCAGCACCAAATTCTCCTTTTTCTTTTCTTTTCTTTCTTTTTTTTTTTTCATCAATGTGAATCATGTGATTCCCGTAGCACCTTCACATCAAAAGAAATTCTCTCCAAAAAAATCAACATTGACTTGTAACATTAATAACATTAATTTAGATGAGTGAATAAAAAAGTAAATAAATTACATGTCAAAGATGGACAAACATGACAAGTTGCTATGTGAGTTGACGGGTAAATATCTTAAGTGAATACTGTACTATAGTCAAATTTCACTACTTCAATTCATATTATTTTGGTGATCTAGTTTTTATTTGATTTCATAGGAAGTACAAAAAGGGTTTCGAAGAGAAATTTGATGATTTCACTATCAGAATTGCCTTGTCAGTAGTAATTCGTCATGTTATCTTACATGGCAAGTCATTAATCATGTTTACATGACCACTTATAATAAGTGCCCACGTGGACATCGTTGATGATGTGGTATGTACGTGCTAACAAATAAACAGACGAATTACTATTGATGAGACAAGTTTGACGGTTACATTATTAAATTACTCCAAAAAAAAAACCATTTTTTATCTCTCTAAAAAACCAAATTGAAGTTGAATAACCGAAGTGATACAAATTGAAGTTTGATTGTCAAAATAAAAATTGATAATAGTACGTGGACATCAACCATGTCCACATGACCACTTGTCACGGACTCGGACTTCTTAACCGATCAATCCCCGCGGCACTTGATCATCCTCGCCTTGATCAAGTCAGCCTTACTTCTCCCTTGGCAAGAAAACTAACTTTGAAGGCTCAAAATGAGAAAGCTTGGAAGGCTTGAAGGGAACACTTGTATTGCAATTCAAAGACTTGGTGATTACAAATGGAGACCCCTTGGGTATTTATAGGCCAAGGGTGCCCTAATGGACGGCCGGGATTTGCTTGATCCGACGGTCCACACTGAGCCTCTAGAGTATTCTATAACACTTTATACAAATCCCTCAAAATATCTAAGTCTCCACTAAGTTCTAGAGTTTTCTCTCATTCTCTAGGCTTGTGTGGAGGAACCTAGAATAACCCATAATCTTCTAGATTCTTCTACACACACTATCAAGTTTACAAGATAGCCAATATTACAATACTTAGAATTTTTCTAAGTATGGAAGGAAACCATCCTTCCTCTTGGTCATGGCGGGTATTCTCGATCATGGGCGCGCCGTACCTTGGGCGACTTGCGCCGTGCGTAACACACTTATAATAAAAACCCTTTTACATGGCAAGTTATCAACCATGTGGAACATGACCACTTATAATAAGTGGCCACATGGACATCGCTAATGATGTGATATGTACGTGTTAACAAATAAATAGACAAATTATTATTGATGAGGCAATTTTGACAATTACATTATCAAATTACTCCAAAAAACCCTTTTGTATCTTTAGGAAACTAAATTGAAGTTGAATAACCGAAATGATACAAACTGAAGTTTGATAGTCAAAATGAAAATTGATAATAGTACATGGACATCAACCATGTTCACATGACCACTTATAATAAAAACTCTTTTATATGGCAAGTCATCAACCATGTCCACATGACCACTTATAATAAGTGGCCACATGGACATCGCTGATGATGTGGCATGTATGTGTTAATAAATAAATAGACAAATTATTATTTATGAAGCAATTTTGACAGTTACATTATCAAATTACTCCAAAAAATTCTTTTGTATTTCTAGGAAACCAAATTGAAGTTAAATAACCGAAATGATACAAATTGAAGTTTGATAGTCAAAATGAAATTGATAATAATACGGTACTCGATCAAAATATTTACCATGTTGTTGCCTTAACTTGTTAAAAAAATTGTGATGTGAGAAATTTTCTATTGTTTATTTGTTTATTAAAGAAAAGTTATGAGAAACAGATACTTATTGATTTATTTGTATTTTTTTATTTACAAAGTTGTCTTCTTAGAGAAATTGCTAAAATTTTATTAATAATGCTAACTTGGAAGTATAATGATGGTATAATACCCTAATTGGACCCTCTACTTTTCTTTCTCTTCCTTTTTAGTCCCTTTACTCAGAAATGCTCCCGATTAGTCCCTCTACTTTTGAAAATGTGCTCACTTGGGAGAAATGCTCCCAATTAGTCCCTCTACTTTTTAAAATGTGACTAAGTGGAGGGAATAAGTAGGCCCATTTTCAAAGTAGAGGGACTAGTTGGGAGCATTTCTCTCTAAGTAGCTACATTTTCAAAAGTAGAGGGACTAGTCGGGAGCATTTCTGAGTAGAGGGACCAAAAGGGAAGAGAGAGAAAAGTAGAGGGACCAATTAGGGTATTATACCTATAATGATTTATTGTTATTTGTAAGGTAAATATTAATAATATTTTAGAAAGTCGGTGTTCTCACCGGGTGGTGATAGTACCACTAAAGGCCTAAAAAAATATCCCAATACCTTTTGCGCTTTTTTGCTCACCGTTCCATTGCTCCCCCAATCCACGCTTGCCGCATGGGAGGCAAAGCGGACGACGCTACCCCATTGCCGGCGCCGCCGGAGCTGGTGCTGGCCGACGAGGAGAGTCGGACATCGCTGCTGCGGCGGATCACGGAGGAGGGTGGCTTTGCGTTCGTGAGTTCGGCGGAGAAAGCGGCCGCAGGGGACCTCCGTGCAGCGGATGCGGCACGGGAGATGGCCTGGGAACAGCTCCACTCCGGGCCCTGGAACGAGGTCGTCCCCGCCTGGCGTGACGCCTACGCTATGGCCTGCCTCCACGTCGCCGCCCTCCGCGACGGTGCCGGTGACCGCAGCGAGGCCATCCGCGCCCTCGATATGGGCATCATCATGGGCGGCCCCCTCCTCCGCCCCGACCTCGACGCCGCCTTGCAGCGGATCATGGCTCAGCCTTTGCCTGAGGTATCGGAACGACAAGACTCGCCGGAGAGATTGGTATGCGAAGAGGATTCCAAGGGCTTGGACTTGACGGAGGTCGGACATTGCTACCAAAACCCTCTTTTTTTTTTTAATGTATAATTTATTTAAAAGCTATGTTTTTTATCATATCTTTTCATATAAAAAATCTTCTTGTGAGTGGGAGAGGAAGCATCGCGTATTAGCGCTGATTGATTACGTCGCAGTTGATTATAGATTTTCATTTTCTGACAAGCGTCGTGGCAAATTGTAGCACTGTTTTGTTCAAATTATATCCAATTTTTAATTTTGGGATGATTATATGGTGGCTGGAAAATCGTATGAAGTCAAATTCAATGCATAGTTTGCTTATAGAATTATAAATAAGTTTGATTTCCATGATATTTAGCCCAAAAAAAAAACTTGTTTTTTCATGAATGTGTTAAGTGTTGTCCTTTGGAATGAGTTCTTAAACAATTCGATGGCGATGCAGTATGTTTTCTTTCATGTGTGAATATTTTGAATATATGTTTGATTGGCTTGATTCTCGTTTGGTTAAAATTGAGCATGAATGTAAAAGGGAATGCTATTGCTGTGTAGTTGTATATTAATGGTTTTTTGGGTAGTTCTGCTCTTCTTCAAGTGTAGTAATGTGTGATTTCTAGACTTAGGACGATGAGATTGCATATGAACTGTTTTGTGTTGTTGATGTGTTGGTGGGAAGGACAGACAAGATTATTCAGGGGATGATGTGGAGAAAATATTGTAAGTGGGTGTTAAAGTTGCTTCTGATTATTGGTTTTTGTGTAGGTGCTTCGCATTCTACCGAAAAAGTCCTTATCATGTAAGATAGTTGAGAAGCGTTCTTCTCTTTCATTGGAAAGATTTGTAAGTGACTACTTTTTGAAGGGTTGCCCAATAATTATCAGTGGCTATATCGATGGTTGGCCTGCGAGAACAAAGTGGAAAGATATTGAATATTTGAAAAGGATTGCTGGAGATCGGACAGTACCTGTTGAGGTGATTGGCTATTTCCCCACCTTTGTCATTCAATTCCTTCACGTTTGATAGGAAATTATTTTAATTTTGTGCAACAACTATATGTGAGCAGCTAATCATTTATGAAATATTTGTTTCAGTAATAACAGAAAAAAAAAACAGATGAATGAAAATTGTATTGTACTTCTGTTTATGCTTTCATTTTGTTAGGATTGCATTGGTTAGGCAAGCACCTATATACGTAGTGTTATGATTTTACTTTATCTTATCAATGGTTATCTGCTATATACTTGTGCTCTTATGATTTTACTTTATCTTATCAATGTTTTTATTTATCAATGGTTTTATGCTATATACTTAGTGCTATTTCCTCTTGAAGTTTTAAAGGCCATTGCTTTCATTATTGTCTAGTATCTTGTTGTTCATCTGAGTTTAAATCTAGAAATATGTGGCTGCAATGGAACCTAGGATTTTGTTGATGTTCTTTCTTGAAATTGTGTCCTCATGCCATCTATGTTGTCGGTGCATTGTTAAAAGAAGGTTTACTTTCTGAAATGATTGTAAAAGTAATTTAATAAAGTCACAAATGTTACAGGTTGGACAGAACTATCTTTGTTCTGAGTGGAAGCAAGAACTAATTACCTTCTCTCAATTTCTTGAAAGGATTGTTTCTGCTGATTGCCCTTCTAAGCTGACTTATCTGGCACAACATCCATTGTTTGATCAGGTATTTGAATTTGTTTCTTCAAAACCTTCCATAATCTTTAAACTTATTTATGGATCATTATTATTCATATATGGATGCATGTTTCTGGTGTTAATTTGGCCACCAGATAAAAGAGTTACGAAATGACATTATGATTCCTGATTATTGCTTTGCTGGTGGTGGTGAACTGCAATCTCTTAATGCTTGGTTTGGTCCACCTGGAACCGTGACACCACTACATCATGATCCGCACCATAATCTTTTTGCTCAGGTATGCTGTAGGAAGACCTGATGAACCATACTTTTTTTCAACATTGCGTGAACCCACACAATTCTTGTTTGGCCATCTAGCCATGCGCTGTCTTTAGAAGTTTGAAAATAATTTCTCCCAGCACGTGCCATTCAATCATTTTGAGGCTTTTGATAATTAGTATACTGATACCAACATAAGATGTCTTTGAAAATCATTATGGCAGGGTAATGTTTTGTTGGTGAATGTTTGAGGCTTAAGTAAAACCATTTAAATTTCTAATTCATGTGTAAAATATGCATTCATCTTGATACCTGCACATTCAGGTATGCATTATTTGTTGAAATTCATTCCAATTAATTTGGGCTTCTCCTTCTAATTAGCACCCTGAGTAGCTTCTATGATCATGTCATTACCATATACCTGATGCTTAGTATGGAAGTCATGGCTTCGATTTATTTTTGCTATTTTTCAAAAGGAGGATATACCTTTGTTACCTTTCTGGTTCTATCTATGACACTCCTTTTTGACTACTGACCATTTGAAGCCTACTTGTTAGTTTGTGTTTAGGTTTTTTCAGGGCACCGAACTTTATTCTTTTCTCTCTACAATTTGTTATGAACAAGACAATTCTCTGCATTGTTTTCACATTTAATTCTCAGTGCTGATCAGCTACCTTAATCAATCATCTATCACATTATCCTGTGTCTCTAAATGTTTCGTCATATGTTGTGAGTGGCCATAATGCCTAATCAGCACCTTAAATAAGCTGAACAAATCATTGTTGGTCATACGATTCACATTGGATGTTTTGTTATCTATTCTATGTATTCTATCATCAATGCCCTTAGCTAATTATCCAATTTATCATGATGCTTACCAACTTCTGCTTTAGCAGTATTTGATCTTTTTCTTTCAAAATAATGCTGTCCTTCATAGAGAAATAATTTTAGCTTATATATCTGATATTTCTCTGGAGAGATGGTTGTTATAAGGTCTAAGACTTGGTTCTTTTAGTGTAATGAAAAAATTTATTTCTAGCACATTCCCCGCTGCTACTCTGACACATTTTGGTTAATGTTGAGAGATAGGATGGCACTTCTGTATGTTTCTTTATGATTTGTGCTGCTTTTCCACTGAAAAGTCTGCTATATGAATCTGACTACACCCTTACAATTGGAAATGATGATGCATATGAAATGAAGGTATTTGAATATCCTTAAATCATTTTTGTATGATCAATGGATCTGAAGGAAGAAATGATATATGAAAACATAAAAATAAAAATAAACTTAGTTGGAATCTTGGATTTGTGCAACTAACATTCAGTTTTGTTTTCAAAATCCACAGAGTTATGTGTGTCAACTGAAAATTGAGCTATTATTTTCTCAATTTTCTTGGTTTATGATTTAATTACTCACTAAACTTAGGTTCATCTCTCTCTCTCTCTCTCTCTCTCTCTATATATATATATATATATATAACTTTTTTATGAGGTTCAGTTGCATGTTCTTATGGTTTATATGTGTGTGTGTGTGTGTGTCTTTATTATGAGGTTCAGTTCATATTCTTATGGTTATTTAACAAGCTGCAGACATTTCCCTTTCTAGTCTAGAAAGTGCCATGGTATATATATTTATCATATTTCCTTCTGGCTATGTAAACTGATAAAAAGGAGATTATAAGAATCCCAACTAGGATTCATGAATTGGCCAGAGGTTTGTGAGAATAAGCAGAAGTTGGAGACTATAATGAGTCTCTAGAGTATGCCATTGCATTTACGTTCTTTTGTTCAGTGAATGATATTATTCTTTTGGAAATTTACATATCTGTTAAGCAACTTAAGGCCCTCATCCATATTGACCTTTTCCCTCCATTTTCAGGTTGTTGGCCGGAAGTACATAAGGCTCTATCCATCTTCTGTTTCTGAAGAATTGCACCCATATGTTGAGTCCATGTTAAGCAATTCCAGCCAGGTCAGCTCTGTTTTTCATTTTTATTCTGATAACAAAATCTTTTAAAGCAAATGCTGCTTAATCATACAAAACTAATTAACCTTTTTGGCTTTTCATGCTCATGTTTCACACCATTATTCACAAGTAAAGTTTCAATTGCATGTGATCTTCTGCTATACATGCTCCTATCTTTGATTAATGTTCACAGGTAGACCTGGACAACATCGATGCGAAACAGTTTCCAAAAGTTGAGGATATAGACTTCATTGATTGCATTCTCGAGGAAGGCGAATTGCTTTACATTCCGCCAAAATGGTGGCACTATGTTAGGTCTCTTACCACTAGTTTCTCGGTTAGTTTTTGGTGGAGTGCCTCAGTCCCTCCTCTGAGTGTCTCTTGACACCAGTCATACCCATAGAACTCCACACAATTTATCATAGGGTGTATGAACAACAGAAAAATCAATACAAACCCTAATTGTTTCTCATTTATTTAGTCAGCATACCACAATTTGAGATCAGACACCAAAGATATGTGAGGTGAGCACTGTATATTATTTCTTCTCATCGGATTTATGGATCGGCCTATGTTTTCATGATCTCAATTAAGTCCGGGGAGCTAAATGAAGTAGTTCTGTTTTTGTGCAGTAATGTATGTGCAATGAGTTTCTGCAGATTTTGGTTTTGTGGAAGCATCGTTTATAAAGCACTATCTAGCATGAATTAATGGTGGTAAAAGAGTTGATTATATATTTATAAGTTGTCAATTTGTAGGTTTGAGCTTCAAAGTTTTCATGTCTATTGAGTTGCTGTCCATTAAAATATTAAAAAAAATTTAAAGAAAAATTATTAAAAGCTCTTGAAAGGAGAATGTAACCACATTATGGAGACATGCAGAATTTACATTGTAGATATTGACATGTTAAAAATTGCAAAAGAATGTAGTGTACATAAATCAGTTTATCACAAAGTAGCAATCTGAATGTTGTTGAATTTTAAATTTAAAATATATATATATGAACACTTTCTCTATTTCACTTTTTCCTTGCTATTTCTAATAAATCGATTTATGAATAATTTAAACTCGAAATCAACGTAAAGTTCCCATATGTCCTCTATAAGTTTTGTTATCCAAATCAATGGCTCTATTTTCACTCGTTTTTTTTCTCAATAAAAAAACCACAATGCTCTAGACCTAAGACTTAAATCATCTCTTTAACGAAAAATTACATGTTTGCCCCTCCATTCGACACCCTCAGTCATTAGGAAACGGCACTTACAGTCAATTCATCGATTGAGGAACCGTCTTCGAACTATTGTTTGCGTCTCCTTCTCCATGTTTTCACCCTTCCACCTTCTTGCCAAACTTGCAGTTGAAGCTTTGTTGGATTCTCTCCTCTTGTGGTATTCTTCTATCCTCCGTCTCCTCACTCCTCGAGCCCTTACTAGTCTTGGTTTACTAGAATCCTTCGATCATGAGGTGCTATTTTGTGGTGTTGTCTTAACATCAAGGAAATTCCAAATAAAGAAAAGCCCGCCATGAAGAAAGAAGCAATCAAGCCACTAAATCACCCCTAAAGGTATTGAAGTACGTTGGGTGCGTAAAGATAAAATTTCAAATTTTGAATTGTTTTGGCTGTTAGGATGCTGATTCCTGGAAATTAGAAATTTAGGAATCTTTGAGGTTCGAGTTGTTTTGTTTATACTTCTCTATCAAAATAATCTACTAAAGCACTTTTTTTTTGTATTGTTTGTGTGCTTTTGACTATTTTTGGATGAATTTGTTTTATGGTATTGCCAATAGTGTATTTATATTGACGGAAGATACATGTCCTATATTTTGATGCTTGTGTGTATTGCTTTTGTACATATTTTACTGTTTGATTTGATACTCATGCATTGTAAACATATGCCTACCATTCACTATGCATCATTCTAATTTGTTCGGAACCACTACAAGAAAATTAGTGTTTAGAAACAGCATTTTCCGTTTCTATTCCGTTGCTAATTCAGATTAGAAACGGATTAGGAACGGAATTTGTCTGTTTCGAAATCCCTTGTTTCTAATTAAATAGAAACTGAAAATGTTCAGTTTCTAACTTTAGAAACGGAACCCAATATGTTTCTAACTTTTGAAAAATTAAAACGGAATGATGTATGTTGCTAATCCGTTTCTAAATTCCATTGTAATTCCATTACAAAAATTAGAAATGGAATATTTTCTGTTTTATTTTGTACCTCCTCATTAGAAACAAAAGTTTTTTTGTTCCTAATCCGTTTCTAATTTTTTTTAAAAATTAAAAACAATATTGAAACAAATAAATCCGTTTCTAATCCGTTTCTAACATTCAAGTAAAAAATAAAATAAAAATTATATTCATAATTTTTTAAAACCTGGTACATGAATTTTTTTAAAACCTAAAATACCAACAAATAAGATAAACTCCTCAATTCATACAAAAAGAAATGTTTAAGTATATATGTTCAACACAAAATAATAAGTATATGACAAGTGCAACTATAAGTCAACATCATGATCATCAGTCAATGGTTGCGAGTCCTGTGTGGTAAACTGCGATTGCTGAAGAATCCTCTTCTCAAAACTCATCATCATGTCCTTCATTTGGCGCATCATCTCCTCACGATATTGGTCCCTCTCCTCTTTCATTTCAAGCAAACTTCGTTGAAGCCTCTCCTCACGATCTTGAACTTGACTAAGACTCTGTTGAAGCCTTTCCTCACGATCTTGGACTTGAGTAAGAGCTTGACGCAAATCTCTAACCTCAGCCTGTAGTGTCTCAGATGATGAACCTGTGGAAAACTTGAAGATAACTGTGGATAATAGATATGCGCTTGGGACCCTATTCCATAAACCCGACTTTTCTTTCCCTCCCCCAACAGCCTCATAGTATAAAGCTGTTTCATCCACGATAGGAAGCTCGTCATGTCCTTCTTGTGTTTGAGATGCCTGCTCCACAAGCTCCAAATAGCGATCCTACATCATTAACTCAACTCATTAAAAATTATTCTCAAAACAACTTAATATAAACTCACAAAACATTGTAAACAAAGTCTATAATTGAAAAACCCACAAAAAATTGTTCCTCTTACCTAATAGATTGAGCGCGTGCATCAACAAGTATAGAAGTACCCTTCTTTGTATGAGTCACTTCAAAAAGCTCAAAAGGGCGAGGATCACATCCAAGCCTCGATCGCTAGAATAACACAACAAATTGAATTTTGTTACAATTAGCACTAAACTAATTCTTTATAGTTTTTAAAAACACATTTATATAAATATTAAACAAATTACCAATCTATCCGCATGAGAAGCATGGGAAATGGAGCCTCCTGTGTGCCGGGATATACCAGATCCAGGTCCTGCAATCTCAGTGAGTCGGTTTGCGATAGCTTTCTCACACCTAGTTTAAATTCCGGGGAATTCCATGCCTCGATCCATGTTTCCAAACAGAGTCAGACACATGCATTGATTTTTCTTTCCCTTTTCTCAAACTACACATCAATGCTCTATATCGTTCTGCAGCTTTACGTTGCCATGCCATCTTAATAACAGATGACATTGACTCATCCCATACAAAGAATTTCTGTAGTTTAACATAAACAAACATACATATTATATATAATTGTTTATTCAAAAATTGTTTAACATCCAACAATCATGATAAGGATTTTCAAATTCACTAACAATTAATAATTTAAGTACTAACTAAGCAATAATAATATTTGAATGATGTCGATGACATAATACCTATTAACAAATAATCTCTAGGTTATTGAAATTGAACCTATACAATTAATATTCAATCAAAAATTAACATTACAATTTATTTATCCTCACAAACATCAATTATTTATTTTTACCAACATGCTAAGGATTTACAAATTCAATAAACATTACAAATAAAAGCAAACAATTTTCTTTAAATATTATATAAATCTACCTGAAATTCATTCCAATAGAAGTCCTTTGTCTCCTTAGAGACATTCTTCCAGCTGTATCTATTCTCATCCATTCTTTCCTTAAAAATGAATGTAATTTTTCGAGCACAGACATCTGAGGGATGCAACCTACAAATATACAAAGGACAATAATGAATAAATTAAATAACTCATCATCAACAATTGTACATAAAAATATAGCAATTTTAATACTTACATTCCATTCACTAGCTTTATGCGTGGTCTCTTTGACTCATCAAGAGCAAGGGGCAAGCAATCCATGGATGATGTCGTAGTATCTCTAGCATGCATAGTAGGCTCGCCATTAGGAGTAACCCCTCCACTAGCACAAGGAGTAAGGAAGCAGAAGATGATGATGACCCCCGCATTAGCATTGGCAACAGATGACTGTAATGGTCGCCGTAATGCATTAGGTGCAGAAGTAACTGGAGCTGGAGTATCACGTGCTATCGAATGTAAACTGTCATAATGTTCACCACGCACAGCCTGACTCCTCTGATCTGTGGGTGAATCCATATGCCTCGACCGATCAAATGAACCTCTGTAACTTGAACCTCCTTTACCGACCCGTCCCTCTCATGTTGCTTAAACATGTACTGTTATATAAGAATATATACAAATATGTATCAGAAGGAGCTAGAAAGCAATTTATGCTATTATTAGTATTCGCTTCATTACTTTCAAGAGTTTTATAAAATATTTTACCTTAATTTATTCACTACCACTTTCAATTTCATCAAACTCATCATCTTCATCATTGCTTTCGGATTCAAAAATAGGATCATCTTCAAGCTCAACGTCTTCATCATCAATTTCAATCAATTCTCCACTTGGATCATTTAGAGATTGTTCTTCATCATCAACATTGATTTGTACAAATGAAACTTCAATTTCATCTTGCTGAAAAGGTTCTTCACATGATGTTGATGCCTTCGGTTGAACTTGTTTAGGAAGATCTACAACATATCTAGCTTTTACTTTGAATACTGCCCACCAGTCGGCCTTGTCACGTTTTAAACTAGGATATGTTGCATAATTAACTTGAATTGCTTGGGAGGCAAGAACAAATGGCTCATATTTGTTGAAGAACCGGTTATGATTGGCATCCACGAGTTTATATTGCTGATGACATTTTGTACCCGCCTTTGGTGTTGGATCAAACCAATCACATTTAAACAAGATTGTTCGCTTAATTGGTAATCCCGGGTACTCCAAGCATAAAACCTCAACTAATTGTCCATAGTAGTCATTTTCATCTGTAGTATAATTTGTGCCTTTTACACATACACCACTATTTATTGTTGCACTATTTGAGCAATGAGATTTTGTGTGAAATTTGTAGCCATTTACTATACACCCATTATAAGACTTGTAGCTCCTTAATGGACCTTTTGATAAATCCTTCAAGAACTGGTTGGAAATGCTTTTGGATGGATCATGAGTAAATCGGTGAAACCATGTTGGAAATTCCTGTTCTATTTTTTCATCGACATGTCTATCATCAATGTGCTGATTCTCAGAAATTAACTCATCAACAAAGATCCTGATACATTAAAATAGAAGCTTATATTAGTATATAGGCAGAGGTGAACTATGTGATCTTCTTAATAAAAAAAATAAGTAGTCATACTTGGTGAATGGTTGCACTTCCGGACAATTTAATAAGATGTACATTTGTGCTGCTGCATATTCATCTTCATTAAGATATTTATTTTTCCTTTCCCCAATGTTTTACCGGGTCGTATGAAAATTGATAAGTTGCCAAAATGCTCTTCTGCATCTTCTCCACCATCATCATTACGGGGTGTCTTTCGATGCCTCGTCCTTACATGTGGTTCAAAATAATGTGCACAAAATGATGTTGCTTCCTCAACTAAGTAGGCATTGCATATGGAGCCTTCAACTCTTGCTTTATTTCTCACATTCTTTTTCAGTTTTCTGAGATATCTACAAATTATATACATATTTAATGAGTCAATTGATATGATTCAAGTAGAGAGTGCACAACAACATTTTAAAGGTTTTACCTCTCAAATGGATACACCCATCTATACTGTACTGGACCCGCAATCCATGCTTCATAAGCCAAATGCACCGGAAGATGCTCCATTGAATAAAAAAAGCTTGGGGGAAATATACGCTCTAATTTACAGATAATTAGAGGAATTTCTTCATTAAGCCTTAGCATGTTTTCTTCTTGGAGTACAGTTGAAGTGAGCTCTCTAAAAAAATTACTCATTTCTGTTAATGCCTGCCAAACACTTGATGGAAGCAATTCCCGAAATGCTATTGGAAGTAATCTCTGCATGAAGACATGACAATCATGACTTTTCATACCAAAAAGCTTTAGCTTTCGCATATCAACACAACGGCCTATGCTCGACACATATCCATCCGGGAATTTAAGATTTCGAAGCCATTCACAAAGCACAATTTTTGATTGCCTATCAAGAGTGTAGCATGCTTTCGGATACTTTCCGGTAGCATCATCTTTTGCTAAGGCATGCCGACAACAAAATTCTTTCAAATCTTCCCTAGATTTAGTATTATCTTTACTCCTCCCTTCCACATTCATAACAGTGTTGAATATATTGTCAAATACATTTTTTTCAATATGCATAACATCAAGATTGTGTCGAATGAGATTTGTCCGCCAGTAAGGTAACTCCCAAAAAATACTCCGTTTTCTCCAACCACTGATCTTAGCAATGCGGCTATTAATCTCATGTGCACCAGAATCTACAACACTCCTTAGGCCCAAATCTTCCATTTCTTTCAAGATCTCATCACCAGATGGAATAGTAGGAGCTGTCTTTGTTACTGTTCTATTTTTCCGGAAAAGCTGTTTTATTTCTTCTGAACGGATGATTGTGAGGGTAAGAACTTACGATGATTATCAAACCAAGATTGTTTCCCACCTTTTGTCAAAGTGAATGCATCTGAATCTTGTTTGCAATACGGACAAGCAGTTCTACCCGCAGTGCTCCACCCGGACAACATTGAATATGCTGGAAATCACTTATGGTCCACATAAGAGCAGCACGCATTTGAAAATTATTTTTCTTTGATGCATCATACGTCTCAACACCAATTTCCCACAAATGCTTCAATTCTACAATTAGGGGCTGCAAATACACATCCAACATATCCTTCGGATTTCTAGGACCAGGAACTATTATAGTCAAAAACATATACTCCTCTTTCATACATATAGAAGGGGGTAAATTGTACAGAGTGAGTATTACTGGCCAAGAAGAATATTGTTGACCCGACTGCCCAAAAGGTTGGAATCCATCAGTACACAATCCCAATCTTACATTTCGACTTTCTGATGCAAATGAAGGATAGGTACTATTGAAATGCTTCCATGCAGGGCTATCAGAACAATGACGCATAACTCCTTCTTCCGACTCATGTTCTGCATGCCATCTCATTTCTTTTGCTGTCGCATTTGATGCATACAATCTTTGTAGCCTTGCGGTTAAAGGAAAGTAGTACATCTTCTTGTATGGGATATTTTTTTTATTATGGGATGAACCAACTCTTTGTTTCTTATATCTAGGAAACTGACAAAGTTTGCAAACTCATTAATTCATTGTCTTCTCCCCAGTATATCATGCACCCATTAGAACAACATGAATCTTTTCAACTGGTAGACCTAATCCTTGAACTAACTTCTTTGTGCTGTAGAAGTTATCTGGCATTACATTATCATTTGGTAATAATTCTTCAAAAACTGGCAAAAGTCATCAAAGCATCTCTCTGTCAAATGATGTTCTGCTTTCATGTTTAACATTCTTGCAACAGCCGATAATTGTGAATGATTTTCACAACCTAGCCACACCTCTTGATTGGCAGCTCTTAGCATTGCAAACAATTTTTGAGCCGCTGCATTTGGAGGTTCTTCTATATTAGTATGAGAGAAATCAGGACCTACAACGTCCAAGACCATTTGTTGGCATAGATTATGTGATGGTGATTCAACTCCCAAAGCTAATTCATTTCCCACATCTTGTCTATGAGTACTACTACCAGACACAGAAGTTTCTCCATGAAGAACCCACAAATAGTAATACGGTACAAATCCATACTTCATAAGATGATATCTGACAGTATCTTCCATGTGAAAAGCTCGATTTGGCACTTACGATGATTACATGGACACTTAATTTTGATACCATCCATACACTCTGGATGCATTTTTGCGAAATCGATGAACTCATTTATTCCTCGCAAGAAATTGGGATTCAAAAGTCCATCCTTAAGCCTAGTATACATCCAACTCCTATTGCATTCATGCTACTAATAGCTCTGTGTTAAAAAGATAAAATCAGTCAGCACACTCATTATTTTATTAGCCCTTAAATTAGGAAAACTATTTCAAGCATCTATAATTTGTATAATTACAAGTCCACTTGTGCAATAGTTTCTTAACAAGATCCTTTTAATAAATACATCATGTAATTTACCATTGATAAAAGCAAAGTAAAGATAAAAGACATTGCAGTTCATCAAATTAATACTCAAATAATTTTTATAATTAATTGGCCAGACTCTGAACTTTTATATATACAACAAGTCATATAGAAAGAACAAAATCCCATTGTCCACATTATTTAAAAATGATAGCAAGAACAATAAAAATGATATCAAGAAGAAAAAAATATTAATGGAGATGACATGAAAATTTGTACCTGAACAATGCAACCACCTAGTCCAAATCCCCAAAGAATTGATGTAAACTAAGTGCTCCAACCAAAGGCCTTATAGTGAAAGATCTCTCAGAAGCACCCAAAGATATCCCAATGATCACTAAAGAAGTCTTTCTGTCTGAGAAATTAAAGTACCCAAATAAAAATGAAGAAACTAGTTTCCTGGCATTATGCCATTAAAAGCTATTCATAACAATGTCATAAATTTCTGATATAAAATTATATTAAAACAATATTTTCACCATAGAACTGCAATGAAGCAAGATTATAAAAGTTTAGAGCTCTATAAACTAGAACAAATGAATTCATTTAAGTGTATGCACACATGAGTATCAAGACAAGTACTTTTAAGAAACATTTAATAAGTACAATCAACAACATTCCTAGCCCAGCCTAATATACATGTGAAAACAGTCTCAATAAAATTTGACATCCTAATATTAATATTTAATGAATGTTATTGGTTGTTTCTATCTTTGTGCTCTCTGGTCACTGGTGCATGCCTTTCATTTTATTAGCGTTGGACTATTCGGTACACTGTTGTTCTAGATATGTCATGTGATCATTTACTATAGTTGGACCAGCGACAAAGCAAACCAATGACAAAGACTACTAGCAAGAAGTGGATTATCATGAGAACTTCAAGCCAATGACAAAGACTACTAGCTATTAGAACTCTATTAAGCTTGGCAATTTACTATGTGGTTGGTCATTGTGGCAATTGGATATTTCTAATGTTTTTTCATGACAACCTTGATGAAGAGATATTCATAGCTCAACGGTTGGTTTTGTTGACAAAGCAAACCCTACATTGTTTTGCAAATTGGAATAAACCATGTCTAGTTTAAACTTTAAGCAAGCACGAGCATGGTTTCTCAAGTTGACTAATTTCCTTCATTCTCTTGGATTGTGGGCATCAAAGGGTGATTATTCACTGTTCTGCTTAGTTTTGAGTTTTCTAGCAAATTAATTTGTTATTATTAACACGGATGATACTGTCATTATATGCACATCTCAAACGTCTCATTTATCAATTTGTTCTTCAACTACAAAATCACTTTCTTGTCCATACTCTAACTGTGATCTCTGTGTCTCAAAGCAAATACATACAGGATTTACTCAAGAATACAAACAACTGGAAGGAGCAACTGGAAGGAGCTAATTAAGCCATGTTCTCATGCACCCTTGGCTAGTTCACCAATATTATCAACTACAGGCACTATTCTTACAAGTGGTGATGTTTATTAGCAAACCGTTGGTGCATTGCATGAATTGTGTCAGTTTATGCATTAATTGTCCTACTGATGTTCATTTGCGAGCAACTAAAAGATTATTGAGCTATAATATAGTATGGTTTGTCCCACTCCTTCTCTTAATTTACATTGTTTCAATTACAATGATTCGGTACGGTGTCCAAATTATAGGAGATTGATTATAAGTGTTATGGTGTATTTAACACATGCTTTTATTTTTTATTTTTAAATAAATCATATTCATTCAAGTTCAATAGACAGAACATACTAAAAATAATTAACAAAGTAAAAGAATAAAAAGCAACAATGTTAAATGGAGAAAAACACAAAGTACAATAATGTATAACAGAACGTAGGACATACTTTTAATTTAAATATTAATATGAGTTAATATTAATTAAATAATTTTTTAATAATCTGAAGAAAATAAAGCAATAGTTTAGGATATGAGTACTTTTGGTGACATACATTTAATTAAAGTAGAATAATTGTATACTTAAGATATAGGGCATGCAAAGTAATGGAGTAGAATGAACAGTGCTAAAACAAATATAGGATGCAGAACCATATGCTAAAGTTATTTAACAAAGAGGTGTGTAGCTTAAAAACGGTAAAGAGATTAGGTTTACCTATCATGTTATCATTAAAACCATAATAAATAACCCACGGTGATGGAGGCAAGAATGCACATGTTTGGATTACTTGACTCAGTAATATTAGTGATAAAGATACGAATTCTCAATGCTTCTTGGTATTAAAGAAATTTAGCAAATCATTTGCAAAGATTATACATGTTTGTTCAAAGGATGAGTTGGATGTAGTAGTAACAGCTACAACATGATTTGAGTCAGACATCTAATAAGACTTATTTTAAGATTTCAGCATGCCCGATTGGTATGACTTGGCTCATGACAATGGTAGCATATAACTCTCCTTGCAACTTGATTCTAATTGAAGATAATTCCACAGGTTTTAACTGCAAACATTGATGACTGAATTCAAGTTGCATTTCAGCACAAGCTAATCCCAGCAGTTTTAGCTTAACCAGTATAATAAGCCACCTTTTGGTGTTTTAGGATGCTTAACCCATATATTAATCAATCCATATGAGAATTATTAAGTAGATTATACACCCTATGTCATAAAGCTGTGAGCACCAGTAAGACCCTCCTCTTCTCCTCCGTATTAAAAAGAAGATAACAGAATGTTTTAAAATCACGAACGCTCTGAGATAGTCCTCGAGCAAGCTCCAACATCACAGCGACAAACGAAATGTCATCACCAGCACCTTCCCTGAAAACTCAATTTTCTACTTTCATGAACAACCAACAGTATTATGAACAAAAGAATAACCATGATAACAGTATTATATATAACAGTATTATGACCATGA